>CAJQUN010000035.1:4322328-4409119 GCA_907163345.1 Haberlea rhodopensis | reverse complement strand
TTTGGTAACATAATATTATTATGTGGGTGGTGTGAGAAGAGAATTGTTAACTGTGTGTAGTGGAATCGTGGAGTGAATGGAGATGGGGAGTGTGAAATTCAAAGGCAAGATTGATTATTGTCATTGAATTAGGTGCTTGATTGGTGTGGACCAAATTGGGTGGTGTGAAACCAATGGAGCTTGTCAAAAATATAAAGATTGAAACTTTTGAAATTTGAGCGGTGGATGAATACAAGTCAAACTTCCTGATTCGAGTTCGAGTCGTGGTGTAAGTTCACGCAAGGAGTGTGGCCTACACGGGTTGTGTATGTGTGCTTTTTTGGCGGGAAAATTCCCTTAATTTTTCTTTTTTTTTGTTCTTGTCATAAGTCCTAACCATATATATACTGGACTTTCAATTTTTTGTGGAATGTTCATTGCAAGCACGTGTGAGGGATACACGTGCGTCGCATTCTTTTTATTAATTTATACAAAGGTTGTATTATTTTTTGGATGCAATAAAATTTCAGTCTTTGTATAGTAATGTTTTATGATATCTGAAATTTCTTAATATCACCACCAGCATCCAAGTTAGTTAGTTAGTTATCAGGGACCTCTGCATGTGATTGACAATGAAGATTTGTAGCTTTGCCATTTGTTTTATTTCTAAAGTATGAAAAGAAGAAAGAGGTGGAGAACTTATGAAGGAGCAGCGATGGCTTCATTGCATGTGAGTTGACAGGGTTGGGTTGGTGTTGGTCCCTCTAGCAATAAATTTAAAAGACTGACCCATTTGGCTCCTTAACCAGGGCCCCTTTGCGACCATGTCTCGCCTTCCTGTGATATTCAAACCTCTATGTGCCCATTTTGGGGTTAGACATTTTTTAATTGATTTTTTTTCTTTCAAAATAACTTTCAAAAAACTAGTCTAGAGAAAAGTTTCAATATTCTCGTCGTCGTGTCAGTGTCTATGCATCCTAACTGGGGACAAACTGTCACAATTATTCTATCAAGTAAAAAATATTTACTTTTCTGATATTATTGAGTGTCGTCTTTTTTTAAGGTGAAATTGCAAAGAGACGATGACAGGTTCTTTTATAATCATATAAAAAAAAGATAAATTGTGAAACCTCACGTGTTAGAGTCGTGTTTTCAAAATAGAAACTGATATGTTTGGTAAAATACTAGTTTTACTCCCCAATTGCATCAAGCTCTATTTATAGCCACCCCCACCCACACCCAACCAAAAATGAAAGCCTAACATTGTAAGCCTCCATAATTAGTACAGTTTGGTCTTTCCATATACTAAAACCTCTGAGCAACGGGACCAGTTTATGGGGGTCACCATTCTTGCTGCTCTGGCACTGTGTAGTTCTTCCAAGGTCCAAATATCATGTAATTTTTTTTATTTTTCAAATTTGATTATTGCTTAAAATTATAAAAAAAACAATTAAATCAAGCATTTTTTTATTATTTATGAGCCTTATAAAATAAGCCAAGTTGATTTTCAATTTTCAACCACGATAGAATTCCCCTCAAAATGGACATTTATGGTTTTCTAATAAGATGAATGCATAACATAATTGAAGAATATTGTATTTTTATGATTATAATATTGGGTAACACATTATGATTTGTAAAATGTAAATATACCTAGTAGAAAAGCCACGAAAGGAAGCTTTGTATCTCAAAATCCCCGACATACAATTTTGATACGTTTTATTTTAGTTAAAAACAAGAAAACACGGCTCGTGTCGATTGAGTAGTTGCTAACTTCACTGGCAGTATTCAGTGGAGACTACTACCATTGAATCCAATAATTGATATACCCTTAATGACAGTCAACATCAACCAAACCGCTCATGTCGTTATAATATAAAATATATTGTCTGTCAAGTGTAACATGTGATGCATTTGAAATAGTACTTTCATAATCCGTGCCATGCTTAAATCTATCCTTACAAAAACCAATCTTTCACTCCACTCCAATCCAATACTGTTATATTGTGCATCAACAGCTGGTTAATTTCGAGGTAGAAATTGCAAAAATAAAAAAGAAAAATCAATTAAATAAAAGTATCTAGTCGTAGAACAACACTTAATCTACCATGGGAATTTTTTTTTTAAAAAAAAAAAATCGTAAGGGGACCATTTAATTGACAATAATTCAGAAATACAAAGTTATGAGATTTAGGTAATCAGACTGATATAGACAAGTCCTTTTGAAATTGTGCCGCCTTTTACTATGCGAGCCCTTAAATTTTTTCTTGTCTATGAATCAATAAACCTTATTATATAATATTTTTAAATCTCAAATAAACCATATAACGATTCAAACATCACATTCCGATCATTTTCCCAATAATGCCAATTATTGCTCTCTAAGAGTCTTCCTCCAAATAATTGCATCAATTTGAAACTTATAATAATCAAATACGTGATTTTGACTCTGATAGTGTTACAAATGAGTTCGGGTCAATATCAAGATTTGGACATTTTAATAATAGACATTGAAGATAATCTATTTTTCCCGTCCGAAAGGTTACTATGCAAGAATAAAATCATATTTTATTTTAAGGAAATAGTATACTTAAGCAAAAATTCAAAATAACATTTTTCGACTTCTCAAAATTACCTTTTCACATTTTAGAAAAGTTTACTTTTGCAAACAAACATTAGTTTTTCTTTAAAAATACTTTTTGTTAAAGGAGCTTATTTGTCGGGTAACAATACTTACTTCTATTTGAAGAGCGATCGAAACGTGACCGCCATACTGTTCAAAAGATTTAAGTTGCAATCAATAACTATATCTTTTTTGGTACAACGACAATCGTTTGATCCGATATTAACTATTCCTATACCATTTAGAAGATTAAATATTCAAAGTAACTAATTTAGTATTAGTACCAATTATTTATAGGTTTAAATGTATTAGAAAGAAGAAAAACTGAGAGGAGATTCAAAGACAATAGCCGCCATCATGACTTGAATTATACCAAATAAAAGCTTTTTAAATGTTAATAAAAATGCAAAGAGATAGTAAATAGGACAATGGTGGAAGGCACTTAACGCTATCTTTTGATGAATGAAGTGCATAAATTAATACATTGTAATTGACTTGACAAAGACTAATTGAAGGGGAAATAAAGTTGACTTTGTTTTTTAAAAATGTTTATTGCTTTGTCTTGATCAAGAAAGGATCTATGGACAATAATTCACTCTTACTTACAGGTGAATAAAAATTTGGTTTAATCTAACTAACCGATCGAAAGTTATTTTGGAAGTTTAGATTTTAATTTTTAAAAATATAGGTTTAATCGATTCAGTTTTGGTTTTATCTCAAAAATATTGATTAACCGATTAAACAAATTTTTATATTATATTTAATTTTTTTATTTATAATTTTTTTTTAGTTTTCTAAATAATTTTTTTTTTTAAAAAAAAATACTTAAAAAATACAAGTCAATTAAACAACTGAACAAAATCACCGATGTTTTATATGTTCTTTTTGTTCGATTTTAATAGTAAAAATTGGTAGGTTTTGTTCGGCAAAAAAAATTCGATCGGTTCGATTTGATGGAATGCTCACCACCCCTACTCTTAATATAATTGTAAAACATTAATTATCTAAATATACTTAATAAATCCGCCCCCAAATAAAAAAATTCCTGTTATATCTTGTCTAAATTTATTTATTTTTAAATCAAAACGATGGGTCCGTGATTAGAAAAAATGAGGTGACGCTACTGCTTGATTCCACTATTTCTTAGAGACGTGATGCAATCGTCATAAATTTAAAAAATTCCAAAAATATATATAATATTTTGCAAAAATAGATTTCGACTACCATTCTTCTTATTAGTGGACTGGTATTCATGACATTTGGTTACGAAAACGATTTGAATATCACTTATAACAATTCAATATTAAAGTATAACTTTTTTTTAAAATATAAAGATAGATAAAATAACATACTAACAATTTTAGACCAATTGTATTGCATTGATATATAAATAGAGCTTAAAATCGAATCCATACAAATATTTTACTTTGGTTATGAAGGTTAGAATTTAGAACCTCACTCTATTATTTGAACATATAAATAATACTTTGAGAAGAAAACTTTTCAAGAAATATTATAATCTTGTTAAGAAACTTTCCTAAACAATATACTTTAACAAAAGTTATATATATATATAGAGAGGGGATGGGTTATATATTTTTCCACAGAGCTCCAACCCTCTTTAAAATGAAAGTGCGTTCTTACTAGCTGGGCTAAGTCTACGTGCTTTTGATTTATATTTAGGACAACAAGAAATACAAAATGGAGAGTAGATAAAAGATTCTATTACATGAAAAGCCCAAAAAGAAAGTAGCATAAATTGTAAGATGGCGACAAAGATTTTGTACATCCCTCACTCTCCCTCTTTAACTTTTATACCTCAAGTATGTATGAAATGGTTTGTTTAAATAAAATCCAAATTAATTCCCCCTAAAAGCCAAAAATACTTTTATTTTTTTGATTCTCCAAATGAAAGTTAAAGGTTTTGGAGGGGCATATGGAGCGTTGCTAAAGTCACTCTTCTCTTTACTATAAACTTAACTTTACTACCCCCTATTATTGTAAGAAGGCCATCCTAAAGTTCAACTCTTGATCATTATTCTTTGTGTAGTGTTGAACATGGGGTTCCCTCTAATATACAAATATAAGATTCAAATATGGGAATGATTCGCAGTAGCGGAGTCGGATTGATTAGATGGGATCATGGGACAAAACTTATACGTTAAAGTTTGGTTTGTTTGATGCTTCTTCTTAATACTGGCATGAAAAAATCCCTAAAGTTTTTTGGGGGGTGGCGATTGTTTCTTGGCTTGATTCTCAGTTCGTCACTAGTTAATTCTTCTACTACTTTGGCTATCCCGTTTTTTCGTTCAAATTTTGTTACCTTGGAGGGGGAAAAGAAAATTTGATCTTACAAGAGAGCACATGAATATTTTATAACATATTCAAGTAATGAATTGTTGTCAAAATATGTATTTATTTTTTAAAAAAAGAGCACAATATTTTTAATATTTCCAACTTAAAAATTGTCTCATTGGATTCCAATTGGGAAGCATCAAAAGTAGCTGAAAAAGACAATGGCAAAGGGGAAGAGGGATGGTTCTGGTTATATATGGAGGGGAGCGTCGAATTGGATTGTCATGTTATATAATCTTTATTGCTTTTGTGCACGATGGTGCCTCAAACTAGACCTCCATTTATTTTCCATTAAGTAGAGACAAAAGGGTCATCCCTATAATCATCAATATATAAAATCAGGGTCGACGTAATCGGACCAAAACAGGGCTCGTTTCGACTGACTTATTGCTAAATCAACACACGAAACATCATATAATTAGCCACACTTCATATATATCTACCCTTTTTTTTTATAACTCGTATCATACATCTGCATCCTTCAATTATCTCGTACCACATATAAAACAATACATAATTTCAATTTTAATGACATAGTTTGTGGCGGTATAAAACCACGACACTCGTAGAAAATATCTATTGATTATAATGATCAATATTATTTTTCTTTGTCTTGCTCAAAAAGGGAATAAAGAAGCTTTTTGGGGTTCATTTTTCCGGCCAAAAATTGACATGTTGTGAGATTCTTTAATTGTTTTCTTATTGCTATTTGTTTGTAGGTATTAGGGTTAATCAGTAGATTGAGAAAAGTGGGTATATAATTAAAATAGAATGGTGTATGTCTTTTTACACCAAGATTTGATATCTGCCTAATTTTCACCAACTTTATCCCTAAAGAAAATATATATAAATCAAGAGTGATCATATGAAGCTATTGTTTCTAGTTTTCTTTGTAATTTGGTTTCTTGGGACCAGAAAATTTGCATACTTATTTGTGTCTAGTTGGGGAATAGAAAAGTGCACCGTCTGTTTTACACGCAAAACTTTGAATTGGCCATACAACTTTCTTGTCAAAAATTAGTTTTTCTTCTTGGTATTGTAAAAAGGCATTTTAGAGGGGGGAAATTATATCATGTTTGTGACTTTGACGCAATCCACGATCATGTAATAGCAGAAATATAATAAAGCGATTAGTGTGTTTATTCACGCGAAAATAGTTAGAAAAATCTAAAAAATAAACAATCAATCAGAAACTTTTTACTCAAATTCAATTTTCTTCCCTCTTTTGAAGATAATAAAAGTCCAAAATCGACTTATTGGCAAAATTATTTCTGATGTCATATGACATATTGGCTTCCTCAGGTAAAATCCCCAAAGAACCGAACAAGTCATTTACCGAACAAGAGGACACCGAACAGATAGCACCGAGCAGGGTTTTACCGAGCAGCTGCTAAACCCTCCTCGGTTTGATGGTCAAAGACTAGCGGAAGACCCGGGGATAACCAACAAATCAACCGGCGTGAATAAACGTGCAGTAATGGGATGCGGATTTCTCGGACACGTTTGGCCCCAGTCAAGCCACGATCAGAGGACATCGTGTTTCGGATCTCCCGCGAATTAATCACTGGGAACAACCCTATAAATACCCGCGAATGGTCTCATTGAAAGGGGTTGGATTTTTCTGGGCAAAAAGACTCCGAAGAGAGCATATTCACTTCTGTTCGGTCATTCTCTTTATTTTTCTGGGATATTCTAATAGTGTCATTTGACGATTGTAAGTTGTGTCTCAAAAGTCCTGTAATCAACAAAGTGTGATATTGAAATTTATACTGGACTAGGTCCCGTGGTTTTCTCTCAATTTGAGGGTTTTCCACGTAAAAATCTTGGTGTGTTCATCTTTATTTTTCGTTAACACTTCATTCTACCAAATACCTAAAATAACGGTTCACATCAATTTCCCTCGTTCGACGGAAATACAAAGTAATATTCGAAATATATTTCAAAAAATAACAAAAGTTCGAAATCGATAACGTTAAAGGAAATGGTTCGAAGTTTGAACTAAGAAATAAGGAAACACATTCAGAATTAAAAATCGAATTTCCGAAGTGAGTTTTATTTGCAAAACAAAAATTACTACAAAGGAAAGAAAAAACGAGGATATTGTGAGAATATTGAAGCATGTGTGTGCGAACCGCCTTGATTCATTTTATAATTCATATAGTTTATCCAATCAATTATGATTAAAGATCTAATAGTAGCTGTTATTATTGTACTACTAGATGGAATTTGTTAAAAAATATATGGCATTTCGTAAGCCATAAGTTTTGTTTATTGGTCTATTTCCAATAAATGAGCACTATCTTTTTGTCGGGTTATTTTTTACTAGCATATGTACACTATCTCAATGATATATCTAAATGCTAATAATTGATTTGGGCATGAAAAATATGTGGACCTCATATAGTTTGATATGAGAGAGATTTTTGATATTTTTTTTTATAATTGTACCTGGAGTTTTAAATGTTTGTATAAAAAAAATTCCACAAGAGTTATTAAAACTCTATTGAATTTCGATATTTGTAAACTTTTATACAGTTTTAAAAAGTCAGGTAGCATTTTTTAGAAAGTCATTTTTAAATGCTACCTGACTTTTTAAAAATATCAATAGATTTCTATAGAATATATAAAAATCGATTGAATATCAGTATATTTTTATATTCAAAGTAGATTTCTATAAAGTACGTATAAATTGAATAATTCTTAGACTTTTAAAGTCAATAAAAACCATTAAACATTTATAAAAGTATTAAATAATACACCCTCTTAATGCTGCTTGGCCTCAACGGAAGAATATATTCGATGAAATCTTCGAAAAATCGTAACAAAATTTGAAACTCTATTGACGAGAATAATTGTTCCCATTAAATTATTATTTTTACAAATAATATCCAAAATTAATTGAATCGCCTCTGCCGAAACTTGTGTCGTCTCTCGTTAACCTAATCCGTTGATCATCGATCAAAATCTGATTGTTGTAAACTGTTCCGTTAGCTTTAATGGATAAGAATTGTCATCGATCATCATCTCTCGTTTGGTTCACAATTGGAGGTGTTGAGGAAGTTAGGAGTGTTGGTTTTGAGTTTGGGTGTCAAAAACATCATGGAATCTCGAATTTTTCGAAATATCGCAGGTCGCGATCGATCGCCGAGGAGGGCCGGTCGATCGCGACGAGCAGCTTGATTTTAGGTGACGATAAACAATGCGGGCGATCGATCGCGAGGCCCGTGAAATTTAACAATGATGCGTATGAAGCATCCATGTCTATCTTTGTGATGTGTCTTCCAATCTATACAGTACCATGAAGGGATGAAAAAAACAAGTTTACCAATATGCCCATACAAATCCTAAAATATATTTTTCTAATATAAAATCTCTTATCTTTTTATTTTTTATTTTATTATTATTTTCGATGTATCTCTCTCTTTTCTATTATTTTATTTTTCTGTGTTTTTCAACAATACGTTATCTTTGAGTGAGCTATGAGGTTGGCTGGAAAGCAGAAGAAATTAATTATAAATGGCAAAATAATAAAAAAGAGAGATTCTATTTGATAATATATGACAAAATGTACACATTTAAATATATATATATAACAGATTCTAATTAGAATCCATCAATCCCTTAAACAAATTCACCATTCACTTATTATTATTCTTACTTCTAATAATTTATTTCATATTATAAATTATTATTATTATCAAATAGTTTATAAGTTCTATTTTAATTTTATATAATGACTAAATAATAGTTTTGAATTTAATTTAAAATATTATTCTAAATACAATAATATGGAATATTATAACGAATAATTTAAAATCCATTCAAGGGTATTTCAGCCATTTTATTATCTACTTTACATCTATATAATATTTAATCAATTATACCAAACTCATTATTATTTTTCTTTATATTATTAATTATATACACCAAATACAAGATCATTTATCCTTACTTTAATAATCATATCTTTATCCACCAATTTATCTATCATCCACTTATCATATCCACAAACTAAGCACGTCCTTAAGGTTAGTTTGGTTTGGTGGATAAGTTAAGGATCTATTAACTATCAAGCACGATTTTATCATCCGGCCCGTCAGAAGTTTATGATAAAGCGTGATGAGACATCTGTTGGAAATTTGAATCAAACTAAATGGTATGTCCATTCATGTTGGGGTGCATTTTTTCATGATTGGATGCTTCCAAATTAAATGGTGTGTCCATTCATGTTGGGGTGCAATTTTTCATGATGGATGCTTCCAAATTGTGTCTCTTGATGACACCACTTGGTATACTATATAAGAAACAACCCTTGAATAAATTAGATATGGAATTTTGGAAATTCACATCATATTTAAAGATCAAATTTTGAGTAATTTTGTGAGTCTTCATCATTGTTATGGTTGAGCATTTTTAGACCTTTGTGGTTTAAAAGATTTGTGATTTGGAGTGCTCCTATCACAAATCATAGTCGTTGTATCTTGGGAGACAAATTGCCAAAGTAAACCGTTAGCACTGTAGCGGGGCAATATTGTCTTAAGGACGGATATTCCATATCTCGCCTCGACAATTCTAATACAAAGCCATTTGTTGTTTTTGCTTGCTACTTTCCTAAGATACACACTGTAAGGACCCCCGTGCGCTTAACCCGATATTAGTGTATTAACCCCTGTCATTAGTGCATACGATCATGTTATTAAGGGGGAAAGTGATTACACGCGACTCTAGCATGAATACCATCTATAAAATTCCTTTACATTAATCGTATAATGTCTATACTTTCCCAACACATTCCATAAAACCTGCCATGCACCTTTAAATATACACTAACATGCCCTCAATTCATTTTGCAATTCATAATTAATTGCGTGCAACACATAAATGAAAAGAGAAAGGCCATTGCCGTCTTTATACATTCCATATACACATAATACTGCTCACATGCGAGCGTCGAATAAGTAGGCGTGTATCTAATGTATAAAGTATCATGCTCAATACCGTCGCTGGTACCTCGATCCTGGGAGCACCTCAAATCCACCACTCGAGCTCAACTCCAAGCCATCGATGTACCTAATAACCTGCCCCAACAGAGACAGCCCCCACGCGGGGTGAGCATACCAATTATCCCAAATCCCATAATCACAATAATACAATTCATAATTTACAACATGTAAATGCTATGAAATATAAGAGATACTCCCTGGATGGCATCATCATCATCCGGATCCCCTGTACTGTCCCTGTTCTCAAAATAACTGAAACCATCAAATTCCCAATTGCCAGTTAATCATTACATTGATTAACGAATTCACTGTCACATACCGACATTATAACAACAATATCAAATCATTGAACAATGATCACAAATATCCCATGTATCCCTTTTATGGTTCCATAGTTCTATTTCATTGCTCGCTCTACAATAGCGGCATTTCAGTCTCACGCATGCTCAACAGCAGTGGCGACATAACCGATGTTCGCTCAAAGGCACCCACATCCGATCATTGCTCGCTCGAAAGCGGCACCATGCGATTCCCAATGCATATACATCCATTTGTAGTAATTACCATAATCATGTATTTAAATATCCGTTAATAACCGTTTATTGCTAAAACCATATGCCAGGCATTTCCATAAATATTTATTGCAATACATAGGTAGTTCACAATTAAACACAAGCATGCAACCACGGCCCAAGCACGTTCAAAACTCCCAAACATATCGTCTACCCATGACGATTACCAAAATAAAAGTCACCCGGCTAAGCACGCATAACACCCAAGGTAAACCATTTTACAAGTTTAAAAGATAGCCAAAAACTCAACCGAGAGTTCCTTTTAATTTAGCTTGGCTCCAACCAAACCATTTAAAAGTCTAACATTCCCATTGGAATGTGAACATTGTCCCGGAAGCCGACCATTTAAGTCGCAAATCCAAAATCCAACTAAAAAGCCAAGAAAACCAACAAAACCTTGCTGGCGATCGATCGCTATGCCGGGCGATCGATCGCTAGCCCCTCGGCGATCGATCGCTCGATATAGCGATCGATCGCCAAACCTTACTAGCGCGAGGCGATCGATCGCCCAAAAGTAGCGATCGATCGCCACCTTGCTGAAAAGCCTACTGCTTGCGCGCGATCGATCTCCAAAAACGGGCGATCGATCGCCGCGACCTGCAACCCGAAAAACACCATTTTTGAAAGCTTGAAACCTCCACAAAACATACCCCAACTCCTCCCAACTCAAAATCACAACAAATCCACACACAAGGACCTCCAACAAGGGTGATCAACCCAAAATAAAACAAACCCAAAAGATTTTATGATTTTTACCAAAATCACCCAAATCAAACTAAACCCAAAACTCAACC
The DNA here is from genome assembly GCA_907163345.1 of Haberlea rhodopensis. NCBI lineage: Eukaryota > Viridiplantae > Streptophyta > Magnoliopsida > Lamiales > Gesneriaceae > Haberlea > Haberlea rhodopensis. The sequence goes on along the minus strand of CAJQUN010000035.1, from coordinate 4,397,793 downwards.
AAATCCAACAAAGAAACAATCAAATCAAAGCTACAAGAGAGGAGAATGAGATTACCATCTTTTCTTCGAAGAATCCGGCTCCTAAATCGAGCCTCCGGTCATTTTTCTCCAAAGAGAAAAGATGAGGGTTAGGGGAAAGGGGTCACACGATAAGAGGGGGGGGAGAGGAGAGGAGAGGAGAGAAGTGATTCCGTGCCAAATGACGGAAATCTCGAGTCCAACGGGTATATATAGCAAAAATACCCCAACACACCAATACCTCCACAAATACATCATGATTCAATAAAAATCATCTGTTATCAAAAACTCTCTCTCCAACATCAAATCCCCATACTGGCCCCAACATAAGGTACCCCGGACTCCAAGTCCCACTAAAAACCCAACTCATAGGTTTTCCATCAAAATGAGAATACAATCCCAACCTTTGGTTCCAACGATCCTAAATGCCCGATTTAACAACCTCGGGAGACGCCAAACCGTAATTAATTCCTAATTGCCACAATTAAAAAATCCATCAAGGACTATTACCGCACTGGGATTAACACCATTAATCCCCGGACATCACAATTTTCCCCCACTAATAAAATTTCATCCTCGAAATTTGCACCGGTGTACTCCACGTAACACCAGGACTACACAAACAAAACAAAGGCATGACCCCGATTCTGAACCACCTTAGAATCGAATTAACAACTGCGAGAATACCAGTCTCGCACCAAGCCCTAAAATAGAGCAAACGCCAAAATCCATACAAACCCTAAAAAAATAACAACATACCTCGATGTGAATCGTCCCAGAAGTCAGTCCACCACGACTACAATCAACCAAATCTCCCTTGTTCTGACATATATGTCACTCCGTGATATTCACCACTTGCCCACGATGCTTGACACGCGTCGTCATGATGGGTACCACTAGTATACAACAGTATACTCAAAGAAAATCCGGTTTTTTGCTTCCCAGTCCATCTCCTCCAAAGGAGTAGTTGCAACACTTGAAACACGGATCGGGCAACCCACGGTCACCGATCCACACAAGGCACATCTCCGAGGATGTTTACACCGGTGTGTTCAAAGAAATCATATCTTGGTCCTGACACACCATCAAGACCCCACAAAGTCTCAAGTTCCACAGTGGACATGTAAGACAATCAATTGTATTCCCACACACGTGTCAACCATGACACTGAACAAATCCGAATCCCGGCCACCCCTCATTTATCCTGGGATTCAACAATCTTAGAACAGGGAGGCTATCGAATCGACCGGTAAGAATTACCACGGTCCTAAAACACGGCAAGTCCTGACAAGGGAAGTCAAACGGACCTCACGATTATTCTTCAGATTACATTGTGCCATCGAGATTACCAATCTCAAATTGTCACAATCTCCCACCGGAGATTCATCAAACCAAGCACACTAAACCGACGTTCAACAAGGAACGAAATAAAGTTGGCATTCGTATACACACACGGCATACATGTCCATACATCAACACAACATGCATACATAATGCAATGGACTCAGGTATCTCTAATCATACCCAAAGTCCCAAAACCTACTGCCAAACCTCGATCATTCTCACTCTACGGAGAATAGTGGTTGACAGACCAAAACCAAAGGGTGTGATTCAACATCAGCACCATACAACCAAAGTAACGAATCTCCCAAAAGATTCAACCGGCAGGTATATCAATACCGTATTTCCCACAAGGATAGTGTCATGAATCCATGACCCTCCAACCTCGAACCACCATCCGGAAAACTGGATATACACGTACCAACATATATCTCGGAGCCAAAATATGCAACTGGTTCAGAATAGTGCATCGAAGCCACTATTACTAAATTAAAGCCCGTATACGCCATGTATACTCATCCTAAAGAGGCTCTGTACTAATACCATAGTACTACACAAACTCGAGTATTACCCCGGAGACGTCTCCTCTAACGTCTCACCGGAAGTACGAAGCCATCACCTAGTCCAACACTAGTAGGGCTTACCCCGGTTGCTTCTCAATCAACCCTCAACCAATACCGGATGCCTCCATGACAGTATAGTCCAACTCTCCCCAAGAGATAAAATCAATATAGTAGTGTTACCCACTAACTATATCTCACAGATACAATTGTGATCCCCGTTGCATTCCACATGCAAGGATGCTCAACCAGAGCTAACAACGACTTGTCGACACTCGCGTTGGCATCCCCAACAGAATTGAGCTGTCCAGCACAAGTCCCTCCAAAACACTTGGCGTATGAACGTCCCCGTGACGTATTCCCTGCCTCAATTAACATGCCACATAGAGACTACAGGAGTCTACCAAAAGTCATCATCGTATCATCATACGATTCACTGAACTCGAATCCAACGAGCAGTATAATGGCTCCAACAAGCACACTATATCATTACCACGATATCTGGCTAGCAAAGCGCTGCCTCCATAGGCCCACCAACAAGCCATACGTTCCGTCCCGGTATGCCATACCATACAAACCGTTAGAGTAGTGGGTCATCACCCATTATATCTCTAATACCAATGCACAAAGGACATCCCAGTGTCCTTGCTCAACCACGAAGTAATCCTAATCCATTAGGACTTATCCCACACCCTCAGGGTGGGTGTGACCATGACTACACCACATCACAACAACAAACGAGTAGTTTCCTCAATGACTACTCTTACCACCAATCACTTGGCCTTAGCCAATCCCGCGAGTATACCCGGAGGGTATCATTACTCGAAAATATTTACCTGTATCACGTGATGCGGTACCCTCACCTGTACAATGCGTCTAATAATCCATCGAGCAATCTGCTCGGCGTAATGGTCTCGTCAACTAGTGACCCAGACACTACCATGTGCTCGCCAACGGTACCCAATTATGTAACCAAATACATATACATAAATGTATTAATCATCACAACGACGCTACACGTCTACATAGAACATCTACTATGTCATCGTCATCCCGTGACGGTACCTGTCAACATATGACATTCGAAATAACATCGTCGACTCGTGACGGTATATGTCGATACACGACGTCCATAGTCTCATCGTCAAACACATGACAGCATAAGTAGTTAACGCATGGTAGCCACAATAATGCTAAATAAACAGTAATACGACATACCTCATTGCTAACAATGTAGCGGCATACCTATCTCCGTCATCTAACAATGGTACGCAATCAGCACCCATCGCTCGTAGGTGGCGTAATCCAGCGTCATGTACACAGCGGCATAACCTGTCGCTATAGAATCAGTGGCATAATCCCTCGTCATAGAGTCAGCGACATAAAACATCGCTATTTGGTATCTGGCGGCATGAACTATCGCCATAGATGTAGCGGAATGTACCATCGCTATGAACACCCGGCGGCATGAACCATCGCCAATAGAATAGCGGAATGAACCATCGCTATGAATACCCGGCGGCATGAACCATCGCCAATAGAATAGCGGAATGAACCATCGCTATGAATACCCGGCGGCATAAACCATCGCCAATAGAATAGCGGAATGAACCATCGCTATGAATACCCGGCGGCATAAACCATCGTCAATAGAATAGCGGAATGGACCATCGCTATGAATACCCGGCGGCATAAACCATCGTCAATTGAATAGCGGAATGAACCATCGCTATGAATACCCGACGGCATAAACCATCGCCAATTGAATAGCGGAATAAACCATCGCTATGATTACCCGGCGGCATAAACCATCGCCAATTGAATAGCGGATCCCTAGTCATTGTTACGGTAGTGTATTTTAATGCCCCTCGCTCAAATGCAACATGCGGTACTCCCACCCCTCGCTATACATATAGGCGGCATAGAATAACCTCGCTTTAATGGACATGCAGCGCTCCCACCCCTCGCTTCACATTTTAGCGGCAAATATTCTTTCTTTGCCTCATATGATAACCACGCTTCAATGTGACATGCGGCGCTCCCACCCCTCGCTTCACATTTTAGCGGCACAAAACAAATAAATAGCGGCAAGCATTTAAAATCATCACTCATCCATAACAATGACTCATGGGATATTCACCAAGTATTCCATCTATACCTGCAATACAAAGCATATTTCATATCCCAACATACATCATCATGAGTGTATTTTAATGCACCTCGCTCAAATGCGACATGCGGCACTCCCACCCCTCGCTTCAATATTTGGCGGCAGAGCATTAAAATCATCACTCCATTGTACACATGCAACCACAATGCATAATCCATGATGTATATAAAATGCAGGTTACCGTTTCGTGTCTTTCAACCCTGGCCTTAGCCTTTCACGTCATAGTGTTCCTACAGGAACAATCTCAAACCATGAGCATACGATAATCCATATTCACCACAATATGATTATAATGAGTAAATGCATAAACTATGAGTACAAAGTACTTCCTGTATCCCAATGCATTTCAAAATGCTCCATTTGGTTGTCCCTGTGTCACAACTCACAATCATAATCAACAGGTTATATTATGATTATATAGATGTCATGACATATAATCGTTTCACTATGATCACATATCACAAATGCACATAAGCAAATAGTTGTGTCACACAACACTAACTACTATCATGCATAAATATGTGCTACCCATCCCTATCAGCATGTTACAGGCCTTCAACAGCCCCAAAGAGCTAACCACTGCTCTGATACCACTAATGTAAGGACCCCCGTGCGCTTAACCCAATATTAGTGTATTAACCCCTGTCATTAGTGCATACGATCATGTTATTAAGGGGGAAAGTGATTACATGCGACTCTAGCATGAATACCATCTATAAAATTCCTTTACATTAATCGTATAATGTCTATACTTTCCCAACACATTCCATAAAATCTGCCATGCACCTTTAAATATACACTAACATGCCCTCAATTCATTTTGCAATTCATAATTAATTGCGTGCAACACATAAATGAAAAGAGAAAGGCCATTGTCGTCTTTATACATTCCATATACACATAATACTGCTCACATGCGAGCGTCGAATAAGTAGGCGTGTATCTAATGTATAAAGTATCATGCTCAATACCGTCGCTGGTACCTCGATCCTGGGAGCACCTCAAATCCACCACTCGAGCTCAACTCCAAGCCATCGATGTACCTAATAACCTGCCCCAACAGAGACAGCCCCCACGCGGGGTGAGCATACCAATATCCCAAATCCCATAATCACAATAATACAATTCATAATTTACAACATGTAAATGCTATGAAATATAAGAGATATTCCCTGGATGGCATCATCCTCATCCGGGATCCCCTGTACTGTCCCTGTTCTCAAAATAACTGAAACCATCAAATTCCCAATTGCCATAATCATTACATTGATTAACGAATTCACTGTCACATACCGACATTATAACAACAATATCAAATCATTGAACAATGATCACAAATATCCCATGTATCCATTTTATGGTTCCATAGTTCTATTTCATTGCTCGCTCTACAATAGCGGCATTTCAGTCTCACGCATGCTCAACAGCAGTGGCGACATAACCGATGTTCGCTCAAAGGCACCCACATCCGATCATTGCTCGCTCAAAAGCGGCACCATGCGATTCCCAATGCATATACATCCATTTGTAGTAATTACCATAATCATGTATTTCAATATCCGTTAATAACCGTTTATTGCTAAAATCGGCATTTCCATAAATATTTATTGCAATACAGTGTGTCAAGCACTCAACCATTGCATTTTAAATAAAGGGACATGCTCGTACGTTATACGTACCTTATACTTTCCGTAGTTCGAGTCCGACTTCGTCCGAGTCCCCCGATTCGATGAATTATGCGCTAACACATAGGTAGTTCACAATTAAACACAAGCATGCAACCACGTGCCCAAGCACGTTCAAAACTCCCAAACATATCGTCTACCCATGACGATTACCAAAATAAAAGCCACCAGACTAAGCACGCATAACACCCAAGGTAAACCATTTTACAAGTTTAAAAGATAGCCAAAAACTCAACCGAGAGTTCCTTTTAATTTAACTTGGCTCCAACCAAACCATTTAAAAGTCTAACATTCCCATTGGAATGTGAACATTGTCCCGGAAGCCGACCATTTAAGTCGCAAATCCAAAATCCCATGAAAAAGCCAAGAAAACCAACAAAACCTTGCTGGCGATCGATCGCTAGCCCCTCGGCGATCGATCGCTCGATATAGCGATCGATCGCCAAACCTTACTGGCGCGAGGCGATCGATCGCCCAAAAGTAGCGATCGATCGCCACATTGCTGAAAAGCCTACTGCTTGCGCGCGATCGATCTCCAAAAACGGGCGATCGATCGCCGCGACCTGCAACCCAAAAAACACCATTTTTGAAAGGTTGAAACCTCCACAAAACATACCCCAACTCCTCCCAACTCAAAATCACAACAAATCCACACACAAGGACCTCCAACAAGGGTGCTCAACCCAAAATAAAACAAACCCAAAAGATTTTATGATTTTTACCAAAATCACCCAAATCAAACTAAACCCAAAACTCAACCAAATCCAACAAAGAAACAATCAAATCAAAGCTACAAGAGAGGAGAAGGAGATTATCATCTTTTCTTCGAAGAATCCGGCTCCTAAATCGAGCCTCCGGTCATTTCTCTCCAAAGAGAAAAGATGAGGGTTAGGGGAAAGGGTCACACGATAAGAGGGGGGAGAGGAGAGGAGAGGAGAGAAGTGATTCCGTGCCAAATGACGGAAATCTCGAGTCCAACGGGTATATATAGCAAAAATACCCCAACACACCAATACCTCCATAAATACATCATGATTCAACAAAAATCATCTGTTATCGAAAACTCTCTCTCCAACATCAAATCCCCATACTGGCCCCAACATAAGGTACCCCGGACTCCAAGTCCCACTAAAAACACAACTCATAGGTTTTCCACCAAAATGAGAATACAATCCAAACCTTTGGTTCCAACGATACTAAATGCCCGATTTAACAACATCGGGAGACGCCAAACCGCAATTAATTCCTAATTGCCACAATTAAAAAATCCATCAAGGACTATTACCGCAGTGGGATTAACACCATTAATCCCCGGACATCACACACACCAATAAATTTTATACAACAATCTTAAGACAATAATAGCAACAAATGGTTTCGTCGAGTACAACAACGACTCTCGTTCATCATGGTGAAAGGCCTGAAAGTTCAATGGAACGATTTCAAGAAATGACAACAAAAGATGTTGTTTTATTTGATAACATTGGGGTTGACAAGGTTCCTTAATGAGGATGCTCCTATTATTATGGAGAGTGAAACCGACAACCAAAAGAGGGTTGCGGTTGATGCGTGGAATCAAAGCGATTTCCTGTGCGAGAATTATATTCTCAACGGACTGGACAACACATTATACAATGTGTATTGTCTAGTGAAGACGGCCAAGGAATTGTGGCAATCCTTGGAGAAAAGTATAGATCCGAGGATGCCGACATGAAGAAATCGTTTGGCGATTCCTGGATTTCAAAATGGTTGATACAAAGCCTGTGATAGCACAAGTGCAAGATTTGCAAGTAATCATGTACGAAATTCATGCGGAGGGAATGGTTCTAATTGACTCATTTCAAGTTTCCGCCATGATTGAAAAGTTACCTCCGTCATGGAAGGACTTCAAGAATTATCTCAAGCATAAACGAAAAGAGATGAATCTTGAAGACCTTGTGGTTCGCTTGAGAGTCGAAGAGGACAACAAAATTTCCGAAAGGTTACTCACAATGATGTTTGTGATGGAAATATTGTGCAAACTAGAGATGCAAGAAAAGTAATTTGTTACTTCATCGAGATTTGCACATGATATTGTTGTGACTTTTTTGCTATGAAGCAAAAACTAGGCCAGTGAGGTTTAAACACTTCAAATAATGAGATCGCAATAAAATTTAGCAAATGGGTTTTGCTATGGGAAATTGTGAGTAGATTATACTTGTATTGTCTAAGAAGTTGATGCTTAAGCTTGGATCTGCAAGAATATAAAATCTTGAAATCGAGTTTCTAAGCTTGGTATGCTTAAAACACAAGTGATAAATCGAAGCCAAAAATTTTGATTAGGCGTTGTAGTATCTCAAATTGGTTCATTTTGAATTTCTAAGCTAGTACGCTTATAGCATGAATTTGCAAGATTTAAAATCTTGAATTCAAGTTTTCAAAGTTAGTGCGCTTAAATTGCAAATTGTGAACCGAGTTTGAGAATATTATCCAAGTTTCAACTTTTGTAAGCAAGTACGCTTAAATCCAAAATTTTCAAGAAATAAAAACTTGAATTTGTATTTGTAAGACTATAACGCTTAGAACTTGAAACACGGAAGTTTGAATGCCAGTGCACTTCGTTACTATCCGAAGTTGTGGGGGTTGCAATTCTAGGATTCAATCACTTACCACATTTATGCAAGGACGAAAACCTTGTGATTGAAGGAAAAGATAGTTTCCTACAATATTTGAAATGTGGGGGGTACTTGGCTAAAACAAGAAATGAAGTCCAAAGTAAAGTCATAACAAAAACCAAATAAAAGACATGAAGAGTTTGACAAATCATGTTGTCAAATAGATCAACGAGTGCGACAAATGTGTACACACCTAAAGCATAGGTATGCTTGTGTATTGATGATATGCTCATTGGAGAAGCAATTTAGAAATCATCAAGTAACAAAGGAAAAATGTTGACGAAACATTTTGACATGTGTGCATCAAGAATAATGTTTGGAATGAAGTTTCCAAGACAGTTGAAGAATGAAATCTCAAAGATTAATTCGAGTTTCAAATTTTAAGCTTTGTGTTAGTTTGCAAGAAATTGAATCTTGGACTTGTATTATTTATGCGCTTAAAAATTTTGAACTATGAATTAAAGTTGAGTATTTCATCTGGTCTCGAATTTTGAAATAACGTGTTAACAACGCTTAAAGTTCGATGATGAAAATATCCTAAAAAGATAAAATGATGCAAAAGAGGTAACGTGATTACCAAAACTGAAGATATACTGTTGTGAAAAATTCTCTATGCAAAACATATAAAGCTTCTTCAGCCGAGTGGTTTTATAAGTTGTTAGAGAAAAATCCCGTGCATGCAACTAAAATGTGTTGCGATAATGCTATATGGCAAAATGATCTCTAGTGGCATAATCGTGAGTGATTATGTGAAACCGCGGATCCGCATATGAAATGGTTAACCGAGAGATAATGTGAAAGTTTATCGATGGGAATGGGGTTAAAACCCTATAATCAAAATCTCATAGTGGATACCCAACCTTGTTGACTGGAGATCCCAAGATCTAGGTTCAAAAGGGACAACTAAATTATGAGATTGTATAAACACCTTGGAGATCAAACTCCAACCCATTCCTATGATAAGGGGTGTAGCCTGCAAAAAGGGTACGAGGATAGGCAAAAGGCCTTTAATGATTCCTAAGACATATAAGAATATGTTGGAGTATAGCGAGATACTCTTCTAGGAGATCACCTACGTAAGTGCGAAGTGTGGCCGCTTCAAAGATGAAAAGCACTAATGAAACCAAGCGTGGTCCATGGCCGAAACGGACACAACCGTAAGAAACCAATACGAATGTTAGAATTATTATGGTGTGGGTTCAATTGTCTTGGTTTACACCAACGACTAAATAGTTCAAGACTATAAGTTCACTATTAAGTCAAGTAAATCCAATTGAATACTACTACGGAAGATTCAAAGCGTGGTTCATGGCCGAAACGGACACAACCGTAAGAAGCCAATGACTCTGGGGGAGTTGATGAGGATACAAATGGGAGTTTCGGAGGCCATGTATATTACAATTAGGAGGGTTTGTTGATGATTTCAACTGGCCAAGTCAACAGCGTTGCAGCAACAGCCAGCTCCAGTGCATTATTGGAGAAGAAGCTTAGAAAAATTTAAGTAGGAAAAATAAAAATTAAAGAAGCATGGGTGCTTTGTAGGAGGTGTCGTTGGGGTTTTGTGAAGGATGAGGAAGAGGAGTTGGTGGAGGTTTAGGAAGCGGCATTGGTGGTGGTGAATGATTTGGTATTGGTATCGGTATTGGTTGGTGCATAGCTAGGATTTTTAATTTGGGAGATCTAAGCATGCAAAATATAAACGTTATTTAAGAGATAAATTTTCATAATATATTATTTTTCATGATTATTTTTTATAAATACTTCATTTATATACTCGTTGTCGATTGTTTGATAATATCTTGATGCATATCAATAAATTTTACTCGTCACTTCTTTCTCAATCTTTTATATAAACAGTTTATAATACATTTAATCTAAATTTCACACACATATATATATATATATATAAACTATTTTTAAAAGAAATATATTTTAACTACAAATAATATATATTTACATAATTTAAAAATATACATTTAAAAAGACCTGAACTTGTGACTAATAATTATGCAATTATTTTTACTTTTATAATTTTTAAAAACAAAGATTATTTCGATAAATAAATAAATCCAAAAATTTTATGGTGTAAGGTTTAAAATTAAATATTTTGTGGGGCATATCAAAAAAATTATATTTAACAAAGTAAAAAATTCGAACAAAATTATAAATTGTATGGATTGAGATGAATAAGATACATACATATATATATTAACTAAAAATAATATATATTTACATATTTTAATAAAATACATTTAAAAAGATTTGAAGTTGAGACAAATAAGTATGTAACTATTGTACTTTTATAATTTTTAAAACCAAAGATTGTTTGGACAAATAAATAAATCCAAAATATCATGGGGGTGAAGTTTAAAATTAAATATTTTGTGGAGTATATCCAAAAAATTTATACTTTATAAAATAAAAAATCCAAAATAATCATAAATTTGTATGGATTTTGAGCTGAACAAGATTCGGACCTTTCCCCAAAAGATCATTATTTCGCTTTACCATCTTGGGTTATTTATTTAAATAACCTTAATTTAATAAACAATTATCAAAATAACATTAAAATATAACAAATTTAAAAAGTGACCTTAGCTTGGCGTGTACAACGTGTCACGCCAATCCAGTTGGCGTGACCATATAAAATAATGGTCACGCCAACTGAGTTTGCGTGACAAATGTTAAATAATGGTCACGCCAACCCAGATGGCGTGACCATTATTTCACGCCAACTAGTGGCTTGACTTTCCAGTTGGCGTGAATAATTGAGTTGGCGTGACCAATTAATATAACGAGTCACGCCAACTCAGTTGGCGTGACCAATTAATGGTCACGCCAACTGAGTTGGCGTGACTTGGTGTTATAAATTTTGCTCGCCACCTTCTTCCTCGGCCAGAACCTCCAAGTTTGTAATCTTTCTTCCTCGGCCGGCCAGAACCTGCAATTTACAATCGTTTTTTTTCTCATTTTGCTTCCAGTCACTTCATAGTTTCAGAATTTAGAGGTATAAATCCTGTCGTCGTGTATTAGTTTCTATCGTAGTTTCTGTCACCCGTCGGTCTCTACCGTCCGCCGCTGGTCGCCGCCCCCGCCCCCGCGGTCGTCGGTTGCTGATGGCTGTCGGCGGTGGATGCTATGCTTCGTCATGTTTTATCAGTTTTAAATTATTTTGTTTACTTTATGTTGTCTATATGTACTAATATATTTTTTGTTTCATATAATAGGATGGATCCGATGACCGTACCAGGCCCAATTGACAATCATCTGTTATCATTGCAGTCATGTCATCATTCTGAAGATGTATGGGCAGGTGATATTGATCACCTCTTGCGTGTGAGAAATCCGAGTGGCTATTTTTGGGATCTTTGCCCATTAGACATACGTGTTGTAAGTATGTTAAATGAGTTTGGGTTTTATGGTGTATATAGGTGTAATAAGATTACGCTTGACCCTCATCTAATCACGACGTTAGTAGAGAGATGGCGTCGTGAGACACATATTCCATCTTAGATCTGGAGAGGCGACTATTACACTGCAAGACATTGCAGTTATTTGGGGTCTGCCAATAAATGGTCTTGCAGTGTCAGGCACCAATTTTGATAAGACAATACCCGAGTGACAAGAATATTGTGATCGTCATTTGGGATTTACACCAGATCCGGTTCACTTTAAAGGTGCTTGTTTGTTAATGTTTGCGTTGAGTAATCATTTAGTGATTAATCGCCTCCATTTGCATAGTACGGCGGATGAGGTTGCTAAATATGCACGAGGTTGTGCATTCTTAATGATACGTGGAATTATGTGCCCTGATAGCTCCGGCAATACTGTAAAATTATTATACATACAGAAATTAGAAGATATCAGTTCTGTTGGTAATTTTAGCTGGGGTACTGCTGTGCTGGCATTCTTATATCGTGAGTTGTGCACTTCAGCTGAGAGAGGGAAAAAGGAATATGTGGTGCATTACAACTCCTACAGGTAATCGTTACCTTTATTTTAAAATACTGAAAAAATATATCTTGCATATTTAATTTATATTGTTCATGTTAATGTTTTAGATTTGGGCATGGTCGCGGCTCGAAAGTTTAGCTCCTCAACTAGGACGCCCGAGAATTGATATTGGGCCAATACCGATTGACGAGGACAATTATTTACCTGTTGCTCCATATGGTGCAAGGTGATGTATTACAAATTATGTTGCAATGTATAATATTATATTTAATATTTTGTTATATAATTTATGTTTTCTGATGATGATTCTGAGTACACATGTGGACATATAAATTAAGATTTACAGAACACATTCATTATGAATTATTAGGGACATCCTTGCCAGCAGCCATTAAGCCAAGTAATTTTATTTTTAATTTTCACGTATAAAACATAATAGTCTTTGAACATTATTTTAATGTAATACTATATTTGTAGTTTAATTGGCAGCCGTACCCTGATGATTATATTGAAGGACTGCGTACTGAGTTATGGACATACAGTGGCCCACTGATTTTGTATGACATAATTGAGATGCATCGTCCTGAGCAGGTTTTTCGTCAATTCGGCATGGTACAAAACATCCCACCAGATCCACGGTTAGGGGATGATATATTACATGATGTTAACCGAAGGGGTAAAACAAATAATGATTGGTCTGCGCACCATAGGCGGTACATGACTATATGGGTTAATGCACATGCTCATACCGTGGACAGCCCGCGATATGATTCAGCTGGACAGGGTGTAATTGTCGGGTACAATGACTGGTATGGACGAGTAACACGTAGATTCATTGGCCATCAACGACAATTTGTGGAGACTGGTTATCAACATGGAGATGGCACCGCATGGCAACATGTGGTATGTTGATTTATTACATATGTATTACACATTTGAAAATTGTGTTTAGATTTAATAACTTAATAAAATTTGTTCACTCATTTCAGATTGATCAGCTGTCGCAATTAACTGTTACCTGCGACCATAATATTGCTGAGGAACAATCTATAGGGGCGTATGTGGATGCATTTAGTGATGTAAGAAATGTAATACAACATGTGTTGCATGTCACACAGGAACGACGCGATAGAAACTGTAGGATCGAGCGCTTACCGCTTTACCAATAACTATAGTTAAGGGTAATGACCCAACATCAATCTTTTCAACCATACGCTGGCACAAGCGCCACGTGTTCGACCGATCACAAAGCAGAGGCAATTGTTGAACCCCAACGATCCCTCCCCCAATAATTGCACTCTCTGCAACTCATGAGAATCGAACACGTGACCTTGGCTCTGATACCAATTGTAGGATCGAGCGCTTACCGCTTTACCAATAGTAGGATCGAGCGCTTACCACTTTACCAATAACTATAGTTAAGGATAATGGCCCAACATCAATCTTTTCAACCATACGCTGGCACAAGCGCCACGTGTTCGACCGATCACAAAGCAGAGGCAATTGTTGAACCCCAACAGAAACATTCCGCCCTATGAAGAGGGACATGCTACTCATGAAGAACAGGTACAACCGATGCATGTGAGTGACGAAGAACAAGTATAGCAGATGCATACGGTTGTTGGTGATGCTGGCCCATCAAGCTATGTCCCGACATATATGCCAGGTCCATCTTCGTCATATGCCAGCGACATGTACGGAGATTATTATACTCCTCGACCACTGCATCAGTCATATGATCAAACGTATTTCACGCCTCATCAACCCATGTACTGACAAGAACAATCCAGCCCAGATGTTAATATTAGATTCCCTGAAATATATGCATCGATGTCTCCACAATTTGATGTGTCACCGGTTGAGTTCCTAATTTGTCACCTGCTGTTCAGCTGGACGATGTACCTGTACTGCAAGATGACCAGGCCATTCAGGAAGGACGCGGTCAGAGACGGAAACAGCCGCGTCGTTGTGGTACTGGAGGGGGATTATAGAGTTTTATCATTAATATATGTAGTCATGTTTGCCTATTTTCAATCTTATTATTAAATGTAATGAATGTACTTCCATATGATTGTCTTATTTGATATGTGACAATAACAATAACAATAACACAATAACAATAACAATAACAATAACACAATAACAATAACAATAACAATAACACAATAACAGTAACAAGAACAATAACAATAACAAAAATAATTACAACTTTATTGGTTTTGCGAACTCGATGCCATATGTAGTCTTGCCCGGGCTTCAAGCCAATACATCTCATTTTGCATGCGTGTTGTTCGGTCTCGACCCCGTCTTCTTATAGTACGCAAGGTGGAATTGTGGTACAGCTCGAATGATGGGGTTTCCCAATACTGCTCTCCCCATAATGGCTCAAATTGACCTTGATATGTGCTCCAATATTCTTGCATATTATAATACTCCTTCACAAATGTTTTTGCGTTTAAGCCATAATTTCGACATACTTGTATCACATGTGAGTAAGGAATGCCAAATTCTTTCAACTTCCCACAAGAACATTCCCTTGATTTGAGCTTCACAACATGAGTATTATCCCCACGTCCAACTTGCATCCTTGTGATAATTGAGGCTGTTAGATGCCTTCGATCAAACATCTGAACTTCATGATGAATGGAGTGAAGATCAGCCCGAGCATATTTTTCAAAAGCATAATCCGGCCATTCTTGATTATTTTGGATCATTCTATCCGCTTTTTTCAATCGCTCGAGAAATAATGCACACAACGATCGAATGTTAATTGTACAATGGTAGTGATTGGAAGGCGACATGCACCTTTCATTACTCCATTTATGCACTCCGACATATTTGTTGTTAGGATACCACAACGCCATCCTTCATCATGAGCAAGTGTCCACTGAGACATATCAATCCGATTCAGGTAATCAAAAGCCCTTGGTTCAACGGTTTTGATCTCTTCCATCGTACGCTCAAACTTTATCAGTTGATTTTCTGATCCAGCTTTCCAACACAAGTCTTTTAAGTGCACGTTTTTAAACGACTACTAAAGTTTGAGCAAAGATGTCTCAAACAATATCGATGCACTCCACGGGGGGGGTTTGAAGTCTGGGATACATTCGGCTGCTGCAATAAGGCCCGGATGTCGATCAGAAATCAAACACACGCCGCCAGATTCTCCAATAATGTGTTTGCTAACCATCTCCAAGAACCATTTCCATGACAAAAAGTTCTCTTCATCGACAATTGAAAATGCCAACGATAACACTTGATTATTCGCGTCCATTGACACAACAATCAACATCTTATGCTGATATTTTATATATAGATGTGTGCCATCCACTGTAATAACTTGACGACAGTGCCGAAAACCATCTATACACGGTTGGAAGGCCGAGAAAACATAACTCAAAGTTTTTTCTATTGGTCTTGCATTATCAAGATGATCCCACTCCACGACTGTGCCGGATTCCATTTTTGCAAAGCTCCCATATAGAAAGGCAATTTATTGACCTAGCTCTCCCATGTTCCATACACGTTCCGTATTGCACGTTTCAAACTATGCCAACTTTTTGCATATGATATTTCAAATCCATACTTATCTTTCACTGTTTGAATCACATACTTGATTTCATAAGCTGGATCACGACGAACGATTCCCAATAACAAGCTAGCAATCATGTTCATATCCAAGTTCGAATGATCAAGCGACAGCTCACTCAGCAGACAAGTGTGAGGACCACCATATTTGGTTATTTTGAATAACCCAACTTTTTTATCCAAACATGCACGCAGGTACCATCTGCAAGGTATATCCTCTGTACCGTGTTTGCATATTACTTTCCACAATGTTTTTTGTACTCTTAACAACGTGGTACTCACGTTTTGCAACACGTAATGAAAAATCCTTCAAAACTGCCTGCAGATGAAATTTATCTTTGAAGACCATGTTGCAATAGATTTCACCTTTGGAGTAATCATAAAAACTCCCCCAACGGCCTGTTGGATTGTCGATCGAATCTCCAAAAACTTCTGGATGTGTCATGGAAAAGAATGGGATTGTTGGATAAAGATTACGATCATTTGTCATGGTTGTAACTGACACTTCTCGTCTCATTGGTGCCTCCTCATCTTGGTTTTCAACTGCTTCTGCCATCACACCAATATCAACTTCATCATCATCAGCACCAGCCTCATCATCAGATGGATTCCCCTCTGGTTCAGAATGAATTTTATCACCAAAATCAGCAAAACTGTCTGCTCGTGGCTCATCAGCAACATTATCAACATCTACTGGATGATCATCTCGGTCTTTACCACTATATGAACCCTCAGCTTGATGTCGAGCAACAGACGTCTCTTGAATAATAGATGTCGTCAATCCTTCTGAAAAACTGCTACTCATTGGCATTTCTGGAATAGAATCATAATTTCTTGGTTCTGCTTGTATATAAAATTCCAAGCAACTATGACCCTGTTCTGAATCAAGTAGCCGTGCTAAATTGTAATCATCATCTATGGGTAAAATATTCTGACGTAACCCCGAAAAATCTTTGAACATATGCCTATCATATAATTTCAAAAGAAACTGGTTGCGATCGAACCCAGTGATATCATATACTTTATTTAATAATTATAGAAAATTAATTGTACGCCGTATGGTTGTACCTCTTGATGGACTACGATCATATCGGACGAACTCAGAATCTTGTATAATATTACCCCCCCAATAAAATAAAACTTGAATAGACATAGTTGGATAACTATAGATAATTAAAATATTACCAGTAGCTAATAAAATCTTTTCTGATGTAGAAGATCAGCTAAAGCTGCAACTACAGAGCATACTCAGAATTTTATCATATAACAAAAATATTAAAAGAGACTCGAGTGAATTGGTGGGAGAAATGAGAGGCGGAGGGTTGTATTTATAGGGCACAAATAGAGACGCCAACTGGATTGACGGGACTAATATAATTAATGGTCACGCCAACTAGGTTGGCGTGACCGAAAAAAAATAATCGTCACGCCCCAACTGGATTGACGGGACTAATATAATTAATGGTCACGCCAACTAGGTTGGCGTGACCGAAAAAAAAACAAAGGTCACGCCAACTCAGTTGGCGTGACGATTATTGTTTTACGATCACGCCAACTGGGTTGGCGTGACCCATATTTTTTTATTGTCATGCCAACCCAGTTGGCGTGACACATCAAATACGCCAACTGGGTTGACGTCTCAGGTTACTTTATTAACTTTTTTAAAATTGGGTCATTTTGTTAAAATATTTTTTTTGGGTTATTTTTTTAAATAACCCTTACCATCTGCACCACGACGTTCAATCTACTAATGCTAAACAAACACAAATATATATATATATATATATATATATATATATATATATATATATATATATATATATATATATATATATATATATATATTATGCTGGGCAAGGGGTTGAAGCTACCCTAACCCCTACTATAGATACACCCCTGAGTGTTGGGTTGGTCCAGGAGGGAGGCGGAGCATGACATTACTTTACTTTTGGCTTTGACGGTGGAGCTAGTGACACGTATAAAAGGGTTGTAGTTGATTAAAGTTATTTTAGGTATTTCATTTTATTTGTGAATACAATCATAAATCAATCACCTACCCCAAACAAAATATAATATATTTTGTAATCATACAAACCTCACATGATATATATTATCACACTAACATTTTATCCTTATTTATAATCTACTTATCACTCTTTTTATTTATCATTTAATCATATTCACGTATCAAACTCAACCGTGATCTTTATTTATCCGAATGACTGTTAACAATTTACATCTTTGTACAATATACATGCGGTAGTGTTCAAAACTATTGGTATCACTGATATCTGTACAAATGCCTAGAACTGTCAAAATGGCCCAGGCCCGCAACCCGCCAAATAGGCGGGTTGGGCCAGCATTTTTAAGGCCCGCCAGCCGGTGGGCCTATACGGGCTGACCCAAAAGGGCCGCAGGTTTTGGCGAGCCAACCCGCAGGTTGGCCCCATTTTTTAAAAAAAAAAATTTGTTATTTCTTTTTTTAGGCTCAATTCAGATAAAAATTCAATATCACATTGAAGTATTCGATCTACTATATATTTTCATTTGGTCTTGTTTGAAAGTTGCAACAAGTATTTCAAAATTGAGTAAAATACTGATTCACTAATCAAGTTTTTTTAGCAGCGGTGTTAATATCTAGATAAAACCTGAAACAAGTTTCAATATTCTTCTAGTATCATTTCCAGGTTCGGCAAATTTAGTTCGAAATATTTTTTTAAGTTTCTTTAAAAAAAAATGTAAAGTTTTTTTTTTTTAAAAAAATATTTCGGCGGGCCAGCCCGCCCAACCCGCGGCCCGCTTCGGGCCGGGCCGAGTTGGGGTTTTCCCAACTCGCCTGGAGGCGGGCCCAAACGGGTTGGGCCCGTTTGGGCCGCGGGTTGGGAAGGCCAGCCCGTTCTGACAGCTCTACAAATGCCCATCCCTTTTTTTTCAGCTTTTAGATTGATGGTAAAATACTTGAATTCTGCATTACTTACTTGATATTAACTTGTCTTACTACCATCCACGGTTATATAATATAAGGTGTTATCTGACTTATTATATATCTTGAGAATTCTAGGAGCCATAGTGAATTAATTCTCTCTCAAGATAGAAACGAATCCTACGTTATTTTCCAAATTATGGTTTGAAAATAGACAATTTATCCCGTGGTTTGTGGATATGTGCAAATCACTCCATCGTGTATGCTACGTTTTGCAAACCATGAGAGGGTAAATTGTCTATTTAAAAAACCACATTACAGTAAACTGCATTTCGCAAACTTTAAGGGATAAATTGCATATTAGAGATACCACAACGGAGTAAAATACATATTTACAAATCACATGGGTAAAATTTCTATTATCGATATCAAATGAGATAAATTGTCACTAGCTCGTGAATCAGAACTTGATGTCTAGAGTACTGTAAAGTTCAAAATATTCGAATTATTAAATTATAACTAGAAGTTTGATAAATTAGCAAAGGCTCGATCTTATAGAGGATATGGGTGAATTTATTTAATGCATACACCTTAAATAGTCGAGAATGATTATTAATTAATTATCCTTAAATCATATAAGATATTTATGTGGCCATGCAAGAGCATACATCATTCTAGAGTGCTATGAGCTGCTCGAGTTTCGTTATCAGGGTTCGAAATGATGTTGTCAGGGTTTGAAAATGATGTAGAAAATGAGTTGTTTTTGTCTAATATCTTTACTTACCTGATTACCTCGATGTTATTAAATAATTCAAGAACTTGAAGTAAAAATGTGATGAGATTACTGAAACTTAAACCTATAATTACTGCATTAGTCAAGAAAATAGTCTGGTTTTTGCTACCCTATTCTACTAGCTATACAAGGACACTAGTAAGCAACAATTTTCATGCTCAAGATTTTGGAGTCGATGGTGTGCAGAAACGTTTACACAATCTTCCATTCTTTGTCATCAGCTTGCAGACTCCGATATGCTTTGCAAAGATGGCCGCCATGACTTGGACCGTCCGGTGCTGGAATTTACCAGTCTCGATCCCATCCTCTGCCGGTGTCTATCTGATCTTACGGCCTGAAATTGATTTTTTTAGTTAGTATCTTTCAAAGGTTAACAATGTGGGATTTGAGTTGTTAATCTGATAACTATCCGAAATTTGACCTTCCAAATTCATCTAGGATTTACACCTTTTGAGTCATTATGTGATTTTATAAACACAGATCAACGAAAACTGAGCTTCTGGCCTAACCAGCTTGGTAACCTTTGGGAAAGACTGGTGAGTAAAAAATCTTTATCCCGTCCCTACTAAAAAAACAACTAAAACTCAAAATAACAAAGGATTACCTGAGCATTCTTCTTCTCCAGTCCTGCAAATTTTGCTAGAATCTCAGAACCGGTGATCTCCATCAGCATGTTTTTACCTGAATCTGGCTGGTTTTTCTTCATCTTTGCATGCTTCTTTGCTCTACGAACTTTCATAACCTCTGCAACAAAATCTCTAACCCAATTATTACCAAGTAAAATGAATCCCAGCACACAAACGATATCCAAAATTCATCTTGGTTGACAAAAAATTACAAAAACTGGCTTAAAAAAACTCACCTTGACTGGCGACAAGGCGATAAGCCCTGCCAAGAACCAGAGTATCACTCGGCCGGAGAAGCTTCACCCGAGTGAACCTCACAGTCCTCCCGCCATCACCGGAATTCTCTTCGCCGGAATCCGGCAACGGAATTATAAGAGAAACGCAATGTCCAGGATTCATTTTTATCACCTCATTTACAGTAATCGGCCAATACATTCTCTCAAGCTTTCCATTTGGATGCTGTATCACTAGTGTTGCTGCATCAACTGCTTGGCAATTTCCCATCTTTTTTTTCTCCTCTAATAAATGAATGACTTAGTGCTTAAATGAGATATTTTTGTTGTCTTTTCATGTGAGGAATATAATAATGTAAAGAAGAAGATGGAGGAGATATATAAGGACACCCACAACTTAGATATGACAAACGGGTCGGGCCGCCCGTGACACGGTCTGACATGTTTTGGATACGGGATGTGCCAACTGCCAAGCCTAAATACACGATTCTAGCATGTTTTGGCCGGTGGGCAGGCGATTTTTTTACGTACCATTTTTTAAAATATCTTTCTTTTAAATTTACCAAAATATCTTATTTCCAACTAAATAAATATTCCAAAAAAC
This sequence comes from Haberlea rhodopensis, assembly GCA_907163345.1. Taxonomy (NCBI): domain Eukaryota; kingdom Viridiplantae; phylum Streptophyta; class Magnoliopsida; order Lamiales; family Gesneriaceae; genus Haberlea; species Haberlea rhodopensis. The sequence goes on along the minus strand of CAJQUN010000035.1, from coordinate 4,376,644 downwards.
TTCTTTTTTAACAAATATTTAGAAACATTAAAGATTGATGTCTTGTTATAAAATAATTGACTTTAAGAACTTTAATTTCAAGAAACTTTCATTCATAATGCATAAAAAAAGTATATGTATCACAAAAATTGTTAATCTTAGTACACTAATTTAAAATGGAATTGTTGTTATATACTTTATTATGAGCTGACATATTATTTTTTATTTAAATCTTATTCAAGTTTTCTTGTGCATGATTATAGGCTAAATTTTAAATATTGTAGAGATATATCTAAAACAAGTTTCATTAATCAAATATAATTCAACATAAATTATTTTTAATCGATACTAATTCTAAACTATTAAAAATAATTTTTTTGGACTAATAATTCTAAAAGTTTGAGACTAATATTACAAAAAATCATATTTTATGAGACTATTTTTGTAATTTGTTCTTATATTATATAAGATGAAATATCATTTTTATGCTGAATCCTAGATTGTTGTAGCACAATAATTATCCATAATATGAGAGCGATTGAAATGTGTCAATTGAGTTGTACGGTTTAAAATATTAGAATTGTACCGTTAATACTAACAAGAGCGATTGCACTCTTGGAGCTGCCCACTCAATCATTAAATATATATATATATATATATATATATATATATATATATATATATACCCTTCAACCATATGAATAGATTCGTCCTGACTACCAACTATAACTTTTTGATGAAACATCAATCAATCCTAGATGGATACTTTATTTTTTAGGGAATTTTTTAAAGATCAAATATAATACAAGTCCGTGATATAAATAAGTATCATATATTACGATCGATCTTATGAATACAAATTCGTTAAATTGATGTGTTTTTTTAAAAAAATTCGTGAACACGTGGCATTTCCTCAATTCAGTTTTTTAAGTAAACTATATTTAGAAATTTATATTTTGTCTTGTTTTAATTTTAATATAAAAATATTTGTGTCGGTCCGGATTTGAGAATAAGATATTTATAAAACATCATTAATTGGTGTTAAAAGTAATAATGTTTGCAAATCATATTACAAATTTATTTTATGTGAAATTCTTTTGGGAGTGCCACGTGGCTTGCATCGAAAGCATTGGTCTTGGATTCAGACGGATCTTTCTCCGGTGTATACCAAAACCAACACACATATGTATATATGTACTAAGTCACATAATCCTCCTACCCCCTCCACGCACTGGCGCTCCGGCCGCGAACTGGCGAACTCAGTGCGCGTGCGGCGCATTAAGGCGACTTAAGAATTTCTAGTTCGCGCTTTAAGAATTTCTAGTTCGCGCACTAAGATTTTATAATTCGCGCACTAAGATTTTATAATTCGCGCACTAAGATTTCCTAATTCGCGCACTAAAATTTCATAATTCGCGCATTAAGATTTACGAAGTCGCGCACTAAGTTACTAAGTCTTGTTAATCCTCCTTAATTCTCCGATTTTTTTTTTTTTTGTAATTATAAAAAAAATCTTTGATTTTGGGTTTAGATGAATTTTTATGGTTTCTAGGTATTTTGGATTGGTAAGAAAATTATATTATATGGTAAATAGATAGATAATGAATCATGAAAAGATATAATAACATATGAAAGATTAAAATATGTGATAAAAGAAAGTATGATAAATCTGTGATTTTGTAACATTTTTGCGGAGTAAATAATAATAAATTTGATATCTTAGTTTTTTGCATGAAAATTAATAGAATGAACTTTATAAATAAAAATTTTATTTTTATCGAGTTAATTTAAATGTTTATATTAGTCATTTCATAAAGTAATAATATAAGTCTTCGGAAATAATATGAGTCATTTTTAATAAATTCATATTATTACCAAACATGTTGGAATAAATATGAACAATTTGGTTTCATTTTTCAAATTCATATTTTATATCTTAAAATAAAACAAAACTTTAATACTTCATTTCTATTTCTACAATATATTTTTCGGAGAACTCTTACTAGACGAACGATCAAATACAAGATTCAAATTACGTTGTATCACTGGCTATAATATTTTTGCAAAGCTGCAAATGTTAGACTCTTCAATAAAATCTAATTTTAATGTTTTTTAAGAATGGTAAAGCTGCAAACATCAAAGTTGTTAGAACTTCATATTGTAAATTTATAAATAATATAATAATGATGTGAGTATGTTAAATATGATGTATATTATGTATGTTTAACTTCATTTCATCAGTGTATATGTATATATATTTATTTATTTATTAATTTTTAATAGGCGCATTAAGGCGCACCCGCACTCAATTTTTTTGCAAATTGACGCACTCACGCATCCGCATCCGTATCCGCTCCCGCATCGGACTTATGTGACTTAGTATATGTATCACAACTATGTGTAGGGATGTCAATGTAGCCGGTTTGGGATGGGTTTGGTCAAACCCAAGACCCGCCCCGTTACTAAGTAACACGAACCACCCCAAACAGCCCCGACCCGCGAACCAACTTTTTCTTAAAAAATCGGGAAACACCCCGTCCAGCCCTACTTCAATTCCCGATTGAAGCGGGTCCACACCCAACCCGGCGGGACGGGTTCAATATGGGTCTGGGTTTAAATCCACCCCATTGCTATCCCTAAAAATGTGTAACTATACACATACACATATGTGTATTGGTGTTGATACACACCCGATGCATAGAAGAAAAATTTGGTCCAGTCATAGTTACATTTTTCCTATGCAAAGACGGTAAAGAATTACAAAATAATATATGTAAAATAAAATATTACAAAGTAATATTAAATTATGAGCTATTTATCAGGGTAAATTTCAAAAAATGCCTTATAGAGTGTGCATTGTTTCAATACTGATCCCAAATTTTTAAAACTAATCAAATATAGTTCTACAGAAATTGTTTTTAATAAAAAGTAGTCTAATATTAATGTTTTTACAAATTTAGTCACACATAAATTAATTTTTAATAAAAGTGGTCATATAATTGAATAAGTGACTTGAAGACCACTTTTGATTAAAATCAAAAATTTGGGACTATGCTTTATTAAAAACAAAATTCATAGGATTATATTTGATTATTTCTAAAATTTTGGGAATAATATTACAAACATTCCTATTTTATGGTACCATGTGTTTAAATTTACCTATTTATTATGGAGAATAATCTCTAAAAAATGGTGGAACTTCAATAAAGTCCACATCTCTTAATTTCGCCATAATAAAACGTACTTAGGATGACATCACATTTTTATTTTAATTATATAAAAGATGAGGACATAATAATTTGGGTATATATATATATATATATATATATATATATATATATATATATATATATATATATATATATATATATATATATATATATATACTCTGGCCCCATAGAATAAGCATAGAATTGGCCCGATAATAACAAAGCACGATTCTTGTATTTTTAGCAACAAACAAATTCCGCTTTCGATAAATAATTCATTAGGCTTTGTCTAAATTAGTATTTGGTGCTATGTTAAAAAAAAAAAAAATAGTCTTGTTGAAAATATCTGACTTGAACAGCTCAAGTATTGGCAACCGTAGTTCGAACTAACAAAAAAATCTTAAATTATATGTACCTAATTAAATATCGGTCAAATCAATATGGTAAACCATGTGACATGTTGGGGATATTAGCTCCAAAACATTAAATGATGAAATGGACTATTTCAAAATCATAAAATTGTGGGAAAATGAGCTAAATTTTATATATATATATATATATATATATATATATATATAATACGTAATTTAGATTTTATTTAGAGTATACCTCCATTATTATGCGATCAATACAGGTACTGACACGACAATACGACTTAGTATCCTAATTTCAGATTTTGAGATTACATAAATTTTAATTGATGCTATTATTAATAGGGTTTTGAGATCCCTTGTTTTACACTTCACCGCAATAACTATATATACTAGCGACACTTGTACGCGTTACGTGTATATATAATCGTTTATTTTTATATAATATATTTTTTATTACAATAAATATTTATAAAAATTACCTTATTTTTAATAATTTTTTCTTCTATTTATTAGAATTATAAAATAATTTTTTTTTGGTTATTTATTTATTTAAATTATTATATTTTTAAGTATCAACGAAGCTTGTGTTTTTAATTTTAGATTGATATGTTTTGTTTTTGTATTGTGAGAGTATTCTTGGATTACAAAAATTGGCATAGCATAACATGAAGGGCAATATTGAAATTATGAAAAAAAGCTTCACCAAAGAAGTTACTATAAGGTGCTCTTGCATTATAATATAATAATAATAATAATAATATAATATATACTAGCGACACATGCACACGTTGTGTGCATATATAATCGTTTATTTTTATATAATATATTTTTTATCATAATAATTATTTATTAAAATTACCTTATTTTTAATAAATTTTTTTCTTCTATTTATTCGAATTATAAATAAAAAAAAGTTTTTTGGTTTTTTATTTATTTAAATTGTTTATATTTTTAAATATCAAGGAAGCTTGTGTTTTTAATTTTAGATTGATAAGTTTTGTTTTTGTATTGTGAGGGTATTCTTGGATTAAAAAAATTGGCATAGCATAACATGAGGGCCAATATTGAAATTATGAAAAAGGCTTCACCAAAAAAGTTACTCTAGGGTGCTCTTGCATTATAATATAGTATAGTATATATAGTATATATATATATAAATAGATTAAGCGTTTGTCTTTGCAACCCTTCACGCTTTATGTTCAGAACTCGGCGAGAGCCAATTATTTATAATAAATAAAATTATTTTAACTTATTGTGGAGACCCAGTATTATTATTATTATTATTATTATTATTATTATTTAATGCTGAGAGCCTCAGTTTTCTACTGCTGGGACAGCTTTAAATTGGGATATAATTTCAAATTCTATTTTGCTCCATGGATCTGTACTATGTGGTATGTTTTATGGTATACAAACATTCTAGTATATTTTTTCTCAACTATATTTTTATAAAATAAATGGAAATGTCTTTCCTTACGTATAAGATCATAAGACAACTAGGGTTTTTAGTGATGCTATCCCCAAAGCTGATGTCCGGAGGGTTATGGATGTAATATTTCACATTATGCGAAAAGCATGACTTTCTTGGCCTTAAGAATCATACTTTAGGACCGGCATCAATTAAATCGACAACAAGGTGGATCGAGTAAGAGGGATAATTTATCGGACCAATTTACTATATTTCCAAATTAATTATAAGCATCATCATATATAGTATAAAAATAACTAATGATTTATATCTATTTTTTAAAAGAATTGTAAATTGTAGTCACCGAAAATTTCAAGTATTCCATCAAATATTTATATACTATATACCATGATGCTGATAATTAATTTGGAAAATTAGTAAAATTGGTCCGGTAAATTGACTTCATTGTGATCTTACTCCTTAGTCATGTTTCAATTATAGTGCAATAACTGTGTGTTTTGTTAATATGCTTATGCACAGTTAGATAGAGCGAATACATTTTGCCCATAATGTTACATGTGTTAGGTAAGAATAAATAAAATTAGGATAAATACTTAAAGAGTATATCATAGTAGAAAATCGAAAATTGGATCCTAAGCAGTACTGCAGCGCCAGCTCCTTATAAGTTACATAAAATCGCCGAAAACGCTTCGTCTATTTTATAATTTTTGTTTTTGTTTTTTTCATAGGCTAGTCGGTAGGAGAAACCAATATTCTTAAAAAAAGCAAAAAAATTACAATACCAAACGTGATTTTGGGGCAAAACATAATACTGCCAAAAAAATGAGAAAATGGTCAAGCCACTGTTGATTAGATTATTGACCCTTAATGCCCAATAAAGCACGGTTTTTTTAATTTTAAACTCTTCTTCCGAAAGAACTTTGGCGGTTTGGCCTCGTACATGTTTCTCCAGTATAAAATTTATGTAATTAACCTTCATTTTAATATGTTTATTAATTATTTTATCTTATATTTAAGCTCCGAGTAAGCATATTTAAGTTCATAATGTTTAATGTTTACCTTGACATATTGCCATGCTAAGCCTTTTCTTTTATATAATTAAAGTATATTATCAATCTCAGTTCTATACACCCGATCTTACAAACATCAATACATATACAAGCATATACATACATATTTATATTGGTCTTAACAAAAGCTCAGCCCATATAAGTATTTTCCGTTAAATGGTTTAATGGTGCCAAAATAAAATCTTGTAAAAATAATGAAAAATATTCCTCGTAAGTATTAATTAAAAACTTATAAGAGTTTAAGGTACAAACTTTCTTAACGTTATGTGGGTAGGAACAATGTTTTCAAAATCGATCCGGACATAAAATCGGTGCATTTACTGGTTGCAGGTCCGACCGGTTGAACCACTGGTTTAACCGATGATGACGTTAACATTATGTAATATCTATTTTAATTTTTGTAAAATATATATACCATATATTTGATATAGTTTCAAGTTATTCACAATAAAAATAAACTCATTACACCAATATAACATGTCAAACTTAAAAATCAGATCAAACCAAATGTCCAACATAAAATATTAATAATAATACATTTCAAAAAACAACAAGCAATGCCCAAAAATAACAATGTCCCAAAATTATAAGGAAATATTTAAAAAATTATGAAATGATTCACATATTTTATAATTTACTAGAAACTAAATATGTTTGTATATAATATACAAGACACTTTTATAGAATTATATGGATTTTTTGATAAAGACATACGTAAAATATTATTTTGTAATTATTGCAATAACAATCAATTATATATAATATAGTTTTCCTCTAAAAAAATGATTTATAATTTTAACAAAAATAAAAAAATTAAATTTTTTTAAAAAAGAAAGAAAAATGAAGGGATCTGCCGGTTCAACTATCGACCGATTCACTGGTTGAACCGGTTTTTTTACCGGTTTAATCCGGTTCCCATTGATTTTTTGCAAGGTGTTTTAGAGAGTCAACCGAGCGGACCAAGTATCGGTTGCCGATTGAACCGTACGATCCGGTTACCATAACAATGGGTAGGAAGATCGGATTAAACTTTAGAAGGTTGGATACCCTAATTGTCAATTGTTGAAGCATATGACTCATATACTGAAAGTGGACATATGCTGGAGCATAGCGAAATTGAAAAAAATTGTTCGTTAATAAAATCAGCTGTCGCTTGCACCCGTGGATTCAACCACATTAATTTTTTGTGTTATTTTTCTATTTTTTTTTTGTATAATTTATCTCAATTTGCTGCATGTTTCGCAACAGTAATGTTAGCAAAAATGGATGCTTGATGTTCACGGAAGCATAGTGTATAAACCATTTAAATAAAGGACCATAGGATTTCATGGAGCAAATTACATTTGATTACTTAACAAAATAAAACAAGTGTTGCTACACCAAAGCACACACTAAGTCCTTGAAAAACCAACCAAGAAAAAAACTTGACTTCACATTCATGGTGATGCCATATGACATATTGGCCTTCTTGGGTAAAATCCCATGCAAGAAACCGAACAAACAGATGGTAACCGAACAACAATGCACCGAACAGATTATAGCTGAACGGCTGTCAAACCCTGCACGGTTTAATGGTCAAAGATTAGCGGAAGACCCGGCTATAACCAACAAATTAACCGGCAGAGATAAACGTGTTTTAAAGGGGTGCGAATTTCTCGGACACACTTGCCACAATTAACGCCACGATCAGGGGAGATCGTGTTCTAAGCTTTCCCACCAATAAAACACTGAAATTGGCCCTATAAATAGAGGCTGAGAGTTTCATCACAGAGGTTGGACTTTTTTTAGGAAAAGAGGATTCCGAAGAGAACATTATTTTGTATGTTTGGTCATCTCTTGTTACTTTTCCAGATCGGCAGATATGAATTATCATTTCTTCCAAGTGCAAAGGAAAACCAAGAAATTTGAATAGAATGAAGAGTGTGAAAAGACCATTACGGACTTGAAGAGGCATTTGGTTGAGTTACCCGTGTTGGTCAAGCATGACCCAGGAGAAAAGTTGTGGGTTTACCTCTCGGCCACAGAAAACGCAGTAAGCTCTGTGTTGATCAAACATGAGGGAGGGGATTAGAAACCGGTAGATACCCAGAGGTAGAGAAGCTGGTGTTAGCTCTGGTTACAACCGTGAGAAGGTTGAGACCATACTTCTTGTCCCACCCCATCTCGGTGTTGACAAATAGTCTCATGGGAAGGATCATGACGCAGCCTGATGTATCAGAAAGGCTGGTCAAGTGGACAATTGAGCTTGGTGAGTAAGATATATCCTACCATCCTAGGACATCTATCAAGGGTCAAGCACTGTACGATTTTCTGGAAGAGATGATCGATCTGAACATGATGTGACGTGTAGAATGTATGTGGATGGGGCCTTGAACATCGAAGGATGCGGAGTCTGGGCTGTGTTAATCTCTCCGGCTAATGAGAAGATGAAAGTTATGGTCAAGCTGGACTTCCGGGTATCCAACAACGAGGCAGAGTATGAAGCAGTACTAATCGGGCTCAAATTAGCTCGAGAAGTAGGCGCTAGCAGGGTAATCCTTTGTTTGACTTCCAACTAGCGGCCCAGCAGGTGCAGGGGAATTTCGAGGTCAAGAGCGAGAAGTTGATTGAATATTTGAGAGCTATCCAATAAATTTCTGAAAGTTTTTCTGAATGGAGTATAGCACAGATACCCCGAGAAGAGAACTATGAGGCAGACCAACTCGCAAAGTGGGCCACATCATTGGCCCCCCTGTCCCAGAGGGAGGTTGTATTCCAAACCGAGCGACACCATCAACACAGCCCGGGTTGGAGCCTCCCATGGTGGAAAGCTGGATGACCCCCATCCTAAAATATCTAAGGATGCGCGCGAGCAAAAACGAAGCAAGGAGGTTGAAAAGGCAGGATTTCCGGTTTGCCTTGATTGGTAATATGTTGTACAAAAGATCTTTTGATGGGCCGCTGCTCAGGTGTCTGGCTGAGCAAGAGGCTCAATATGTGCTTCACGAGATACATGAAGGTTGTTGTGGAGATCACCTCGGAAGCCTAGCCCTGGCCCAAAATACTCCCCTGGCCGGATATTTTGGCCTACTATGTGAAAAGATGCAGTGAAAGTCATGGCTACATGCGAGAGACATAGTAGATTCCAATCACAACTAGCCAAGTTTATGAAGTTCGTAGTAGCAGCTTGCCCATTTGATCAATGGGGATGGATATCGTGGGACCATTCCCCATCTCCCCGAGGTAGAAAAAATTCCTAATAGTGGTTGTGGACTACTTTTCAAAATGCGTAGAGGTTGAGGCCCTGGCTATCATTACTGAGAAGGATGTGCTGAACTTCCTATGGAAGAATATCGCGTGCCATTTTGGTGTGCCGAGGAGGTTGATTTTTTACAATGGTAGATAGTTCCAAGGGTGAAGGTTGATGGCTTGGTGCCAGAAGATGAAGATTGATCAGGATTTCACCTCCGTGGCTTACCCACAGAGTAATGGACAGGCGGATTTCACCAATAGGTCTATAGTGCAAGCCTTAAGAGCAAGGTTGTATGGAGTCGGAAAAGACTGGGTTGACGGGCTACCAAGTGTCCTATGGGCTTATCGTACTACACCGCGAGTCCCTATGGGGGAAATACCCTTCAGTGTGGCCTATGGGTCAGAAGTGGTGCTGCCATCAGAGGTAGAAGCGACTTCAGCAAGGATCCAAGCCTACAATGATGATAATATAGATCGTCGGGCGTTGGATCTTGATTTGGTATATGAGAAGAGGGAAAGAGCAGCAATCCGAATGGAGTCCTACCGGAACAAAATAATCAAGGCTTATAACAAAGGAGTGGTACCCCGGAGCTTCCAAGCGGGGACCTAGTACTTAAAAAGGTCCAGCAGAGGTTGGAAAACTTGACCATAAATGGGAAGGACCCTACAAGATAGTCCAGAAGTTAAGCTCAGGGGCGTACTACTTAGAGGATGCAGCGGGTCAGAAGACGAAGAGACCCTGTAATGCTTTTCACCTCCGAAAATACTACTATTAAGCTTAAGCATATGTATTTTCCTTTTGTTTCTTGTACTAGCTCCTAGCAGCAACCTTTTGTTATGAAATATTATTCAAAAACGCTGTCCTGAATGAGATCCCTCCCACAAAACTTATTGCTAAGGTCCACCCTGGCATGATTAAATGGAGGTCAGCCCTGTCACTATAAAGCCGAGGTGAATGAAGCCCTGGCACAGAACTTATTGCTAAGGTCCGCCCTGGCATGATTAAGTACAGGTCAGTCTTGTAACTATAAAGCCCAGGTGAATGAGGCCCTGACACAAAACTTATTGCTAAGGTCCGCCCTGACATGATTAAGTGTAGGTCAGCCCATTCACTATAAAAGCCCACGTGAACGAGGCCATGGCACAAAACTTATTGTGAAGGTCTGCGTTTGCATGATTAAGTGAAGGTCAGCCCTGTCACTATAAAGCCCAGGTGAATGAGGCTCTGGCACAAAACTTATTGCTAAGGTCCTCCCTGTCATGATTAAGTGCAGGTCAGCCCTGTCACTATAAAGCACATGTGAATGAGGCCCTGTCACAAAACTTATTGCTAAGGTCGCCCTGGCATGATTAAGTGCAGGTCAGACCATTAACTATAAAGCCCAGGTGAATGAGGCCATGACACAAAACTTATTGCTAAGGTCCACCCTGTCATGATTAAGTGCATGTCAGCCCTGTCACTATAAATCCCAGGTAAATGAGGCCGTGTCACAAAACTTATTGCTAAGGTCCGCCCTGGCATGATTAAGTGCAGGTCAGCCCTGTCACTATAAAGCACAGGTGAATGATGCCCTGTCACAAAACTTATTGCTAGTTAGAGGCAGGCCAGCCCCGTTTTTATTCAATTCGATACTTTGAGTAATGAATATGGCAGGTTAGCCCTCATAACAATACTAGAGGCAGATCAGTCCTGTTTTTATTCAATTCGATACTTGGATTATTTAATGAAAATGGCTGGTTAGGCCTGCTAACAATACTAGAGGCAAGTCAGTCCTGTTTTTATTGAATTCAATACCTGGATTATTTAGTAAATATGCAGGCTAGCCATGTTTTCAAATATTTTAGTAGGTTAACGTTCGATCCCGGACTGTGAAAGCTACGTAAAACAAGTAAATAAATAAAACATTTCATTAAACAAAAGAAAAAAAGGAGAAATACAACCCTGCCCAGGTAAGGTGCCTGTCAGTATTCGATTCGGGTAGTACAATCCAAAATAAAAATAACACTACTCAAATTATTCACGATCTATGAAGTCAGGAGGGATCGTGGCAACCACAGCGTTGAGGTTCAAAAATCGTCAGGACCTTGATCCTTGCAACCCTCGAAACCAAGGTCAAGGAACCGGAACGCCTTCATTGCAAGGAGCTCCTTGAATTCTTCCAATTTCAGGAAAGCATCATTCCGCCCTACCTCCCCAACTATATATGCCTCCAACTCAGATTGGGCGCTACTGAACTCTACAGTAGAGTTGGTCAGGGCCATATCTTTTTCCGACAAAGCGGAGTAGAGTCGACCTACCTTAGCACGATACTTGACCAACTCCTCGAGCAGTTTCACCTGACCCATCTGGGCCTCCCTCAGTTCAGCCTCTACAGGCTCAGCTCGGCTTTTAGCCTCTCGAGCTTTCTTCCGGGCGTCAGACGAGGACTGACCATAATTGGTACCCCGACGAACACTCTCACGCACCATTAGCAAGCACTGGATAATAGTGATAAATAAATTAAGAGAGAGAGAGAGAGAGAGAGAGAGAGAGAGAGAGAGAGAGAGAGAGAAAGAACATAAAAAGGTGGGGTGAGGTGGGGGGGGGGGGGGGGGGTGCACAAAGCACTAAGAGCATTTACCGATAAAGCTTGGGCCAGCCCATCTTGAGCTAGGGGCCTCCACCTCATCTCAGCCATGGCTTGTTGATCTGCGGTCGTGGTTATCCACTCCATGATTTCTGCCGGTAATCCGGAGACATGATCAGTGATCAGGCTGGTGGACTTGGTGTATTCCACAAGGAGGCCGGGAGAACCTGGCCAGGCAAAGCGAGCCGACTGTGGGCTCTGGATAGAGTCATATGACGATGCGACCTCCTGAGGTGGGGGAGAAGTGGCCACCTCCTCTCAGGTCAAGTTCTCAGTGGCCTTCTCAGCCCCTTTTTCTATTGCGAAGTGGGGAAACTTAGCCCACACTCTCCTCTAATCGGAGAACAATAATCGGGGCCCGCTGGGAAACCGGAGGGGGTGATGAGGTTTGTGCTTGCACTGAGGCCTCGGGAGCAACCCTTCATTTCCCTTTATTCTTCTGGGAAACCATGGCAGAAATCATCTAGTTAAATGACATGGTGCTTACAAAAAAATATAATAATATAATGGTCAAAAAAATAACGAGGGGTAACAAGAAGTGAGAAAGTCCAGGTGAGTGAGGACGTACCAGGAGGAGGACTAGATGGGTAAGAGCTCAGCCTATAATGTCTGAGTACGTCCTCTAGCATCAGGACGGTCGTGTCGAATCACATACCCCTTATGGCGGACATGACCCTCTGGTAGAAGATATCGTCATTGTACCGGTAGGGGAGGGGGAAATTCTCAGGGAGGGAGTCCCTCCAAGCTATAGGGCAGGACCAAGGTCGGGGAGGCTTGACGAAGAAATAAGTTTCTTTCCATCCCTTGTGGGAGCTCGGGATCTTATCCAGAAATTTACACGATGGCCTGGCTCCGGAGTAAAATGGGCCAGAGAATGTAGTATTTTTGACATGGAAAAAATATCGAAGAAGGGGATGAGAGAAAAGAAGGTTCGGGGACTGAAATAGAGCAGTTGTAGCTGCCATGATCTGGAAAGAGTTAGGGCTAAGATGGCTGAGGGACACAGAAAAAAAATTGAAACCTCATGGTATAGGGGAAGGAAAGGGAAGCATAGTCCACTCCTCAGCTGCTCAGTAAAAAAGGGAAAAAATCCTGCCGGGGGAAGATGAGGACGGTCCCCGGGTCCAGGTATTAGTATTTCTTGGTTGAGGGGAATAAAGCAAGAGTAAAGAAAGGGCTCAACCTTTGCCGAGACCTGAGAGCCAAGGACCTCATACCACGGGAGGCCAGCCTGCAAGAGTCTTGAGGATTGACCTCGAAAAAAGGTGGCAGAGGGTCATCACAGGCCTCGGGAGGAACTTGGAGAAGGGGTTGTGGCAACAACCTCTTCCCGGGGAGCCTCTACATGTCGGAGGGCTAGAAAGCTCCGACGCCGGTGCATCCTCAGCCGAACCCTGGAGGGTGGCTCCGGACGTGTAGGAGGTGCCGACATTAGAGACGAAAAACTGGAGGAATGGAGGAAAAAGACTTACAATGAATTGGAGAGCTCGACGATGTGGGGGAGTGAAACAACATTGAAAAGAATGAGAATGAGTGGGGCAAGGAGCATTTATAGGCATTGAAAAAGAGGGCCTTTTGGGCCAGGCCCATTCGAACGACGCATATCGAGGGAGACCAAGGGTCTCGAGCTTAGATGATGACACGTGGTGGCATCGCTGATTGTGGCGTACATCAACTGTCGCATCTCGATGATAGCCTGTCAGATCAAGATTTGAAATTTGAATCTCTGACAACTCAGTTCGGATTTTGGCATAACACGAATAGTTGATAAGTGTGATTTTTAAACTTGTATTTCTAGGAACTTTAATACTGTTTATGTTGATTCCTGGACGATATTATGGGCTTCTGTGTTGTTTTTGTCTATTTCAGGAATCAAGGTCGGATTATATGAAAGTGGAGAATTTATGCTTCAAATGATGAAAAAGGACTCAAATGAGCGAACCGATCAAAGAAGCGGTGAAGAAGCTTGACTTTTAAAGATTTCCAGGCAATGATCGATCGCTAAGACATATGCGATCGACCGCTAGAGAGGCAGAAAGTTGGAGAAATTTTTGAGAATCTACCGATCGATCGCTACACATGTACAGATCGATCAATAACATGCTGTAACTTAAAATGAAAAATTCAGGGAAATATTGATCGATCCGTACATCTTACCAATCGATCGGTAACCGAGAAAATTTGGGGGAAAAAAAGTACATTCTAGAGTTTGTGTCCTACAAGGAATCTTCCTAAATTCCTTCCCACTATATAAGACACAAAGTGGCCGACCTTATCAGATTTTTGGCTCATAATTCACTCTAGAATTTACCTAGCCACCATCTTCAAGCCGCCAAGCAAGGATTCAACAAGAGATAGAAGATGAACAACACCCGGAGTCAATTCCTCACGTCTATTAGTATTTCTGAACCATTAGCTTATTTGATTTATTGTTTTGATGTTGTTTTGCTTTGAATATTTATATAATCGCTTTCTATGAAGATTATTATAGGCTAGGGTTATTTTTATCAAGATTGGGGATCCTATGTATGAACCCACAATTTTAATTCTAGTTTTTGATTGGGTTTTTACTATATTTGTGTATGTTTTATGATTTTAATGCTTTTAAGGGGTTTATCATCTTTGAATGATGTTAGTAATGCGATTGTGATCGAGAGATAATATTGTGATATGGAATTAATAACTCATACCGTGGATTTCAGACAGATATCGAGAGATAACGTCAAATACATGTGTGATAGCTATATATATCTAGTAATCAAAGGCTAGAAGTTTTTAAAAAGTTTTTGCAATATTAATTTATTAAATAACTGAACGAGAGTTACTTATTGCAATTTGATATTAGGTTTAATATAGCTCGAGAGAGTATTTTAGATATAATTGAAAAACTCGTCACCTTAGATGCATAAATCTTGATTAGAACTAGTTGAAGAATTGTGGGAAATTATTTAGGTGAGCCAATGTCTTGATAGCTCATCTCTATTGAAGTCTTCATTTTAGTGTGCTTGTTGATTGGGAGTTTTGGTTTATTTCGTTATTTATACTATTGCATATTTATCAACTAACTATTGTAGGCTAAATATAATTAAACTGATTGAGTTTGGTAATTACTACTAGTCCATGTGGGTACGACATCCATATTTTCATATCATTATACTAAAACTTGACACCGTGTACTTGTGGTCTAATCGCGCTACTCTGAATTTTATTATTTAAATAAATAGCGATCAAGTCGAGAACAACGTTACTTTAGCTCGACTAAGGGGGGATACTCGTGATACACTTGTTAGGACCTCAGTACAGAATCAACCTGAACTGTGTATTATTTCAACCGACCCGACCACTCAAAATTTGGGCTCGGACCCGAATTCTCCAGACCAGATCGGTAATGGGTTGAGCTTAGGTAGAAAGTCCTGAACTCCTCCCTTGGTTGTCAATAAACGTTGAACTAGCACACGACAACCCTGTTAGTAATCCTAAGAGCATACAACGCAGCGGAATAAAATTTTGGATTACTAAAACAATGGATCTATACATAGGATTTCATATCGGATAACGGAATACGAAGGTCTCACCCTTGTAGCGTGTTTGAGCAGATTCCACGGAGCTGCACCACGTCCAACGCCTCCTCCGAGTCACTAGCAAAACTTGTCTAGTTTTGCCTCAACGGTATCCACACGATCAAATCGGGTGAAGGGATAGTTTAATAACAAGTTGCTAGACAAGTTATTAAACCGGAACAAGAAACGATCTCAATTCACAATCGAGAATGATCACCTAAACCAACCAAGTTTCTCTTCGGCTATATGAACAAAAACCGAGAGCACCTTGGAGATGAAGGAGGCGGCCGAATGCTTGTGTATGTTGTGATATGATGTGTTAATCTCATTAAACACCTTGTTTACAAATTATATATGATTAATTAAAGGCTTTCATAAAGCCTCATGGGCTTAAGCCCATGATTTAATTTAATCATTATGATAATTAATTAAGACTCCTCTTAATTATTTAATTCATCCCATGAATTTAATTTCCCTTCTCGATTTGATCTTTTGTGCGACCCGATAGGATCTTGTAATGTTGGCAGTGACATAAAATCTCATTTTATGTCGCAAGCAAGGAGCGGTGTCTAGCAACACATCGAGGCTACCCAAATTACAAGAATGTCAATGACTCGACATAACCTTTAGAACTTGTGATAATATTAACCATGTAACTTAATCCCTTTGTCCTTTGTGTTTAGATTGAACACGAGTCATGGAATAGTCATACTCGTATATCCAATCTTTATTTCTTGATCCCCAAGTAGAACTAGAATAAACGAATAAGCTCGATATCTCATATCGACTCATTCGAGCATGGCCATGCATTTTAGTTCTCACTTGATCAAGGGCCAAACACATCTCCTGTTATATAGGAGGGACAAATCCTATCTCGATCAGTCAACATCCCTCTACATAATTCGTAGTGTATCCAATAGTCGCATTTATAGTTTACTCTGTTACGGGTAACGTTTGACGATATCAAAATACATAACTCCTTATGTTGGGATCTCTGACGATCACAAGTCGTAAGGATTACATACATTATTATCACTATGAGAATTGCATATGACGATCATATAACTATCAATGTTGCATTCTCATGGTGGGTCTGTCCAGTACATCGTTCTCTAACATGTACCCATATGTTGATTTGATATCTCATATCAATGAACAATTCATCGATCAACACATACTAGTCTCTACGTATTATCATTATCCCTTTCATGATAATACTTGACTAGGGACATCTTTAAGAATAATGCAATATTATTCTAAGGACATTAACATATATATTAATTCACATTGCACAGTTAAAAGAATAATATATAATAATGAATTGCCATTCATAAAGTCATAATACATTGTATGTCATAAACAATCATCTAATGATATGTCTTAGGGCATATTCCAACAAATCTCCCACTTGCACTAAGACCACTCAGACATATACCTAATGCCTAGAGATCTAGTATGACGATCATGCTTATGCTGTGACAGTGGCTTCGTCAATGGGTCAGATACATTATCATCTGTTGGTACTTTGCATATTTTAACATCTCCCCTTTCAACGATTTCTCGAATGAAATGGAACCGCCTAAGTATGTGCTTGGATCTTTGGTGAGATCTTGGTTTCTTAGCCAATGCGATCGCTCCATTGTTGTCACAATAGAGTTCTATCGGATCTTTAATGCTAGGCACCACTCCAAGTTCAGAAATGAACTTCCTCATCCAAACAGCTTCCTTTGCTGCATCCGAGGCAGCAATATACTCAGCTTCTGTTGTAGAATCGGCTACCGTTTCTTGCTTTGAACGCTTCCAGCTCACAGCACCTCCATTTAGGCAATACACATATCCAGATTGCGATCGAAAATCATCTTTGTCGGATTGGAAGCTTGCATCAGTGTAACCCATTACATTGAGCTCTTCCTCACCTCCATAAATCAAGAAAGTATCATTAGTCCTTCTCAAGTACTTCAGGATGTTCTTGACAGCTATCCAGTGACCTTCACCTGGATCAACTTGATATCTGCTCGTCATGCTCAAAGCATACGATACATCGGGACGAGTACATATCATGGCATACATGATAGATCCAATAGCTGACGCATATGGAATCTTACTCATGCATTGTCTCTCATTTGGTGTTGAAGGACACTGTTCCTTCGAGAGATAAATGCCATGTGTCATAGGCACGAATCCTTTCTTTGATTCTTGCATGCTAAACCTTTTAAGCACTTTGTCTATGTATGTACTTTGACTCAGACCAAGAAGCCTTCTTGATCTATCTCTATAGATCTTGATTCCTAATACATAGGTGGCTTCTCCCAAGTCTTTCATCGAAAAGCAATTCCCTAGCCAAATCTTTACAGATTGTAAGGCAGGGATATCATTTCCAATGAGAAGTATGTCATCTACATACAACACTAGGAAAATGATTACGCTCCCACTAACCTTCTTGTAGACACAAGGTTCATCTTCGTTTTTGATAAAACCAAACTCTTTGATTGCATCATCAAATCGAAGATTCCAACTCCGAGAAGCTTGCTTCAATCCATAAATGGATCGTTGTAGCTTGCATATCTTTCCAGCATCCTTTGGATCGACAAAACCCTCGGGATGTGTCATGTACACATCCTCGAGCAGATTTCCATTAAGGAAAGCTGTTTTGACATCCATCTGCCAGATTTCATAATCATGAAATGCAGCTATTGCAAGTAAGATCCTTAAGGATTTAACCATGGCCACTGGTGAAAAGGTTTCATCATAGTCAATACCATGAATTTGTTTGAATCCTTTTGCAACCAGCCAACCTTTATAGGTTTGTACGTTACCATCCATATCGGTCTTTTTCTTGAAAATCCATTTACACCCTATGGGTCGTACCCCTTCAGGTGGATCAACCAAAGTCCATACTTGGTTTGCATACATGGATTCCATCTCAGATTTCATGGCCTCTTGCCATTTCTCAGAATCAGTGCCAATTATAGCTTGTTGATAAGATGGCGGCTCATCCTCATCAATAAGTAGTAAGTCACCTTATTGAGTCACAAGAAATCCATATCTCTGTGGCTCCCGGTGTTCTCTTACAGACCGACGCTGGGCTTGTGTCTCTTGAGCAGGTGTTTTCTTCCACAACAGCTTGCGGAGCCTGCTCTGTTTCCATCTCAATCTCAGGTTCAGTGTTTTCTTGTGGTTGAACTTCACTAAGTTCTATTTTTCTCCCACTGGTTTTTCTAGAAATAAATTCTCTTTCAAGAAATACACCAGTCCGAGCAACAACTACTTTGTTCTCGGTGGGATAATAGAAATAGTGTCCTTTCGTTTCCTTAGGATACCCCACAAATAAACACTTATCAGATTTGAGTCCAAGTTTGTTAGTGGCTGACGTCTAACGAAAGCCTCACAACCCCAAATCTTCATAAACGACATACTAGGACGCTTCCCAGTCCATATCTCATATGGTGTCTTTTCCACTGATTTAGATGGAACACGGTTCAGTAAGAAAATCGATGTTTCTATAGCGTGTCCCCAAAACGATATCGGAAGATCTGCATGACTCATCATTGATCTAACCATGTCCAACAAGGTTCGATTTCTCCTCTCGGATACACCATTCCATTGTGGAGTATACGGAGGAGTGAGTTGTGGGACTATCCCACACTCCTTTAGATAGTCATGAAACTCTTGGCTTAGGTATTCACCTCCTCGATCTGATCGAAGGATTTTGATACTTTTGCCAAGTTGGTTTTGTACTTCATTCTTGAAATCTTTGAACTTTTCAAAGGTTTCATGCTTATGCTTCATTAGGTACACATACCCATATCTACTGAGGTCATCAGTAAATGTAACGAAGTATTGAAAACCACCTCTAGCTTGTGTACTTATTGGTCCACATACATCACTATGTATTAGTCCCAATAAAACATTTGCCCTTTCAACATGTCCCTTGAAAGGGGCTTTTGTCATCTTGCCCATTAAACAAGATTCGCATGTTTCATATGATTCAAAATCAAATGAATCTAATGCTCCATCCTTATGAAGTTTAGATATGCGGTTCTCGTTTATGTGGCCCAAGCGACAGTGACAGAGATAAGTCGGATTACAATCATTATTTTTAATCCTTTTAGTATTTATGTTATAGATAGGCATATCAAGATTTAATACATAAAGACCATTCACCATTTGTGCACTAGCATAAAACATATCATTTAAATAAATAGAACAACAGTTGTCCTTTATTATAAATGAAAAACCATACTTGTCTAAACAAGAAATAGAAATTATGTTTTTAGTAATAGATGGCACAAAATAACAGTCTTTTAAAATCAACGATAAACCAGAAGGTAAAGCTAAACAATAATCTCCTATAGCTAATGCAGCAACTCTTGCTCCATTTCCAACTCGGAGATCAACTTCGCCTTTCGCCAATAATCTACTCTTTTGAGGTCCTGCACATTTACAAAAATGTGAGATCCACATCCAGTATCTAATACCCATGATGAAGAAGTAGATAAATTGACTTCTATAACAAAAATACCTGAAGCGGAAGTCACACTTCCTTTCTTTAGATCCTCCAGATATACTTTGCAGTTTCTTTTCCAATGGCCGGTCTCACCGCAATGGAAACAGTTCCCTTCCTTTGCTATCCCTCCCTTTGGTTTCAGTGCATAAGACTTTGGCTTAGATTTAACAAAGACCTTCTTTGCTTTCTTGTTGCCTTTAGCTTTGGCCCTTCCTTTGCCCTTATTCACAATAAGAACATTTGTGGCCTTAGTCTTCTTTGTATTTGCTTCATATGTTCTCAACATACCAAGCAATTGTGGTAGAGTCTTTTCCATGTCAGTCATATTGTAATTTACTACAAATTGACTGAAGCTCTCAGGCAACGATTGCAAGATCACATCGGTGGCCAACTATTGGTCCAATGGAAAACCCAGCTTGTCCAGATTCTCAATGTACCCAATCATCTTGAGCACATGAGTTCCAACTAGGCTTCCCTCTACCATCCTGCACTGGAACAACGCTTTAGAGACGTCATACCTCTCTTGTCTAGCTTGTTGTTGGTACAATTGCTTTAAGTGTTCGATCATATCGAACGCCTCCATTTCCTCATGTTGCTTCTGAAGCTCAGAGTTCATGGTGGCAAGCATAAGGCACCCAACATCAAGTGCGTCACTCTGATGCTTCTTGTAAGCATCTTTATCAGCTCTTGTAGCTGTTAGGGGAGGTTCCTCAGCGGGCAAGGGTTCCTCTAGGACATATTGTTTCTTTTCTTGTTTGAGGACTATCCTCAAGTTCCTATGCCAGTCTAGGAAATTTGTCCCATTTAATTTGTCCTTCTCAAGGACCGATCGCAGTGATAATGTGCTAGTAACGTTGTTAGTTGCCATGGATATCTACAATATAAATATGCAAAATAAGTTTATGATTTAATCATTTAACATGGTCTTATATTAAATGATACTCCCACTATTTGTTTTAAAAAAAATATCAACCCTCGAAACCTTTAGTGGGCCAAGATCCATATTTCGCCTAATCTTGAGTTAGCTTTGGCTAATCGCCCAAGACTCGGTTATTTAGGTAGACAACACTTTGTCAATTACATCACATATAATTCTTGGATAGTTGGACGAACAACACTTTGTTCAATTCATCAAATGAATTATAATCCAACCCATGCCTCTAAGTTCCCAATCCTATTGAGATAACCTAGTTAAGTCGTACCCAATTTAAAGTATAACAGATATCACTTTTATCCTTTCGCGTCTTACTAAGATTGCCACGGTGCTTTGCTTTGGCAAACCCACACATGTACAATCGAAGTTATTGACGAGTACTTTTAATTTTGGAAGGCATCTAAAACTTAATATTTTAGAGGGATTTATTGATCTCATGATTAGTTTGATAATTTAAAATATGTCCACTACATATAGTTGTATACATATCTACATATATGTGTAATACAATTATCATACTAAAACATAAGATAAATCATGCATCAACATACATAATTAACGTGACATGGTTATAGCCCCTACTAACGATTTTCTCAAGCCAATGAGAAAATCCTAAGAGTCAACCTAAGGTAACTTCACAAGCACCTTCCTTTGGCTCCAATTTGTGAATGGCTTCCTCATCCCGGCACGATGCTCCATCTTCATTGATCACCATCAATAAAATAAACTACACTATTTACAAGATATAGAATTCCTCGATTCACATTCGAGGGGAACATAGGGGAGGGATAACATTTAGAATAAAATAGAGAAGGCACGACACGCAGGTCGTATTATAAATTACAAACATTCACAAATCCTATCTAATAGGTCAAAGGGCTATAACCACGCACCATGCTCAAACAACACATAAAGCATGCATTAACATTTAATTAATTAAATTCTAAACATTTTAAATTTAATTCTAATTAAAACCGTAAAATAGAATTTTGAAAAATATCGTACGCTCGGGACATCACATGCCACGAACTAAAACGACTAAATCACGAACCACCATGGTTCGAACCACAAAACACACGGCTGGACCAATTATGGGCCTAGGGTTCGAAACCCTAGCCCATGGCCGAGCAAAGGCTCGAGCGGCGGCAGCGCTAGGGTTCCAAACCCTAGCCGCCTCGCACCATCTTGGTTTTTCATCGAGCCAACTTGCTCGAAACACCGAAATTCATGAGCCACAAGCCACGGTCCAACCATGGACGGTCCATGACGGTGACGGCTTAACCATCTCGAGCCAAGGGTTCGAAAAACCCTAGCCCAAGCGGCGGCCGAGTGGCTTATGTGACTAGGGTTCAAAACCCTAGCCTTTTGGAAGCGGCGGCCGAGCCATGGTGACTAGGGTTCGAAACCCTAGCCCCTTGGTGGCGTCGGCCGTGAGCCATGCACGAGCCAATGTTCCGGTTTTGATCACGAATTATCATATATTTCGATCCGTCAATTATATCATATATAATATTATACGATGATTTTCACAAACTCGATTTATTCCATATCATATATGAAAATACAGTTTTAAATAGCATGCAATATAAGCTCTAATATGATTAACACAATTTAATCACATAAATCCGATATGAGCCTTGTACACGGCTCTGATACCACTGTTAGTAATCCTAAGAGCATACAACGTAGCGGAATAAAATTTTGGATTACTAAAATAATGGATCTATACATAGGATTTCATATCGGATAACGGAATACGAAGGTCTCACACTTGTAGCGTGTTTGAGCAGATTCCACGGAGCTGCACCACGTCCAACGCCTCCTCCGAGTCACTAGCAAAACTTGTCTAGTTTTGCCTCAACGGTATCCACACGATCAAATTGGGTGAAGGGATAGTTTAATAACAAGTTGCTAGACAAGTTATTAAACCGGAACAAGAAACGATCTCAATTCACAATCGAGAATGATCGCCTAAACCAACCAAGTTTCTCTTCGGCTATATGAACAAAAACCGAGAGCACCTTGGAGATGAAGGAGGCGGCCGAATGCTTGTGTAGGTTGTGATATGATGTGTTAATCTCATTAAACACCTTGTTAACAAATTATATATGATTAATTAAAGGCTTTAATAAAGCCTCATGGGCTTAAGCCCATGATTTAATTTAATCATTATGATAATTAATTAAGACTCCTCTTAATTATTTAATTCATCCCATGAATTTAATTTCCCTTCTCGATTTGATCTTTTGTGCGACCCGATAGGATCTTGTAATGTTGGCAGTGACATAAAATCTCATTTTATGTCGCAAGCAAGGAGCGGTGTCTAGCAACACATCGAGGCTACCCAAATTACAAGAATGTCAATGACTCGACATAACCTTTAGAACTTGTGATAATATTAACCATGTAACTTAATCCCTTTGTCCTTTGTGTTTAGATTGAACACGAGTCATGGAATAGTCATACTCGTATATCCAATCTTTATTTCTTGATCCCCAAGTAGAACTAGAATAAACGAATAAGCTCGATATCTCATATCGACTCATTCGAGCATGGCCATGCATTTTAGTTCTCACTTGCTCAAGGGCCAAACACATCTCCTGTTATATAGGAGGGACAAATCCTATCTCGATCAGTCAACATCCCTCTACATAATTTGTAGTGTATCCAATAGTCGCCTTTATAGTTTACCCTGTTACGGGTAACGTTTAACGATATCAAAATACATAACTCCTTATGTTGGGATCTCTGACGATCACAAGTCGTAAGGATTACATACATTATTATCACTATGAGAATTGCATATGACGATCATATAACTATCCATGTTGCATTCTCATGGTGGGTCTGTCCAGTACATCGTTCTCTAACATGTACTCATATGTTGATTGATATCTCATATCAATGAACAATTCATCGATCAACACATACTAGTCTTTACGTATTATCATTATCCCTTTCATGATAATACTTGACTAGGGACATCTTTAAGAATAATACAATATTATTCTAAGGACATTAACATATATATTAATTCACATTCCACAGTTAAAAGAATAATATATAATAATGAATTGCCATTCATAAAGTCATATTACATTGTATGTCATAAACAATCATCTAATGATATGTCTTAGGGCATATTCCAACAAACCCATGTTGGTGTTGCTCTAAATGCTTGCCAATCCTGATACACCTCAGCTCAGCAAATCTCCAATCTCATATCATCACCTCAGCTTGGTACATCGCGTCTTACCTCAAAACCATAGCTCGGAGCATGGAATTGCCACAGACCACCGATATTATCAGGCTCAGTCGAGACAGGTATTAGTTCGCCATGTCTAAGCGATAGAGAACACCAGCGTGACCAGGATTGTAATCAAGCTGAGCTGCATGCGTAACCTAGTGGTTTGATCCATTGTGACAACGGTGAGACCCCTAGAGTGGTCCCCGATGATAGGCTCACCCGAGGTGAAAGTCTGATTTTAGGCAGAGGTGGACCACACTAGTAATTTAACCAATTAGAGAGCTACCCTGTACAACTAGGTAAAAGAATAATATCCCCCAGTACGAACAAGATCCTAAAAGCTGCACATCGTACAACTTAAACAGTATCTGTCGGTGGTCCCTACCTCTGGGACCCTGATCCTCGGTTGCAGGTTCATAGTGGTCCCATGTCATCCCTACAGGTTGTTATAAAGGTACTTTTCTGATAGGATGACTAGGTATATATATCAGGTTTGTATCTTGAAATGGAATCATTCAGATATTAGCCATCGCCATTTTTTGTTTTGTTTTTGGTCCTTTATTCCCTACTGACTTCATCATTGGAGGGGCTCCGCCGGAGAATCCTCTCCGGCTCCCTTCCAACCCATTTTCTTTTCAGGATAGCTCATCGTGGTGGGGAGAAGAGTTATTGTTCACTTTGGAAGACACCCTATCAAAATTTCAAGTGACAATGCTGTCTGTGGGAACAAGAGCAAAAGACTTTGATAAAAATGGTAAATACACAGAGAACAAACCAAGAGCCGAACCATGACCACCGGACACCATCAGTTAACAAAAGAGAGCCACCACCCACGGCCGGCACGACAGTGGGAACCTTAACCTTTGAACAACTTATGCGTCTCATCACTATGACTGTGGAACAGGCCGTAAAGAGGGCTTTGGATCAGTCGGAGAGTGGCCCAGAGGAAAGTATCAGAGAGAATGATCGATCTGAGCATGTAGCTGCATCTCACCCTCCAAACGCTACAGGCCCAGATCTTGAAGGGCAAATGGAGGAGTTGAGGGATGAGGTTCGGGAAATGAAGAAGGGAATGGGCGGTTCTTACGTCCCAAAGAAGGGCACCCCTTTCTCCCTAGAGATAGTTTGAGAAGAACTTCCAGACAACTTTCGACCCCAAGCGCCGGGGAGTATTAAAAAACATCAAAAAATCAACAAGACATCAACATCCTCGGACTGGATAGCTAGAACACTCAATCAAAAGGTCAAGAATTGTTCGTCCGATTCTTGGAAAACCACAGCTATTCTTCTTATCGCTCTGCTTCTAGCTATTCGAATAGACCACTCCTCAGAAAGAAATTTTGCTATTTTATTCAAGCAGAAATCCTGGGATTGGGTATCTATTAACAGATGTCTAGGCACAAAACAAAAACAAAGATATGCCAGAAAGACAGGATACATGTACTCTACTCTATGAGAGAAGGGATGTGATTTGGCACACTGAAACCCTAAGTCCTCTCTTTCCTTTTTTATGATAAAAAGAGATTGTTGAGTCCATTTGTGGGTGGAAAAGGCGTCTATGCTTGAAATAACTCCTTACCTTAAGATTGGAATCGTTTAGCGTGTATCTATTCCGTGTATTCTTGTGAGGAGAAGCCCCCTTTCCCTGGTTTCTATATCTTTATGATGAGTAGGATTTGAAGAGCTGTCACGATCATTCTCATAAATTTCAGCAGGCAGGAAGCTACCGTTTCTAGAATGCAAGCAAGCTAGCTTGCTTACTCTCCTAGTAGCGGTGGCAAAAACAAACTAGACTCTACTAAAGTCATGAAGCACTCGGGAAGCGACTAGTCGCTTCTGGCACAGCTTCTAGAAAGCCGACCACTACATAAAGTGATCCATATACCAGTCATGAGCTATCGCTCATGCCTAGAGAGGCGGAAGCAGTAGCTTCTTCGACTAAACCGAGCCGATACGATAGGCGGGCTAAGGGCTAAGCCAAATGTCATGGCAAAGGAGGCATATTATACGTATACTGGATTAGTAAGTAGTGAAATACCAAATCAAAAAAATTCAGTTAACTATTGAAGCTATCAGTGTGATTGATCAGACAAGTACCAAGGGCTTTCGGCAGACTTCTTTCATTTCCGAATTTTCTTGCGACAAGTACTAGCATTAGTATGAGTTCGTTGACCGCATAAGGGCGATCCATCTTGATGACAAATTCCACGACAACAAGAAATAGAAATGAATCGTTCGATGTCTGCTCGTTCTCCCCTCTTCAATTCCCAATGAACGACATGATCTTGACCTATCATTTGTTCAATTTGGTCGATCTGATACTTAGTTAATTTTTTTATCTTTATGTTCCCACTGATACCTAATCGATAACGAACCTGAATGGCTTTTTTAAGTCCAATTCCATAAATTTTTGTTGAGGCAATTCTTATTTGTTTATCAGCAATTAATCTAGCTCCTGAAATATATAGCATTCTTGATCCTTCATTTTACTAGTCTTCTAGGCTGGAATCATAAATGATGTGTCTCCTCTATGATGATCGTTGTCCTTGCAGTAGTAGAACCTGGTTCACCCATACTACTTGACTTGCCAAGCAGTTCTTCTCTTACAGTATTTCTTTGGATGAAAACTGCGCTAACTTTGAGTCCTCCTTTAAAACTCATCTCGGAGGCATGAAAGAAATTCCTACAAAAATGGACTTGCGGCTCATTTTGTAGAATTCCGGACAATTGCTGGTTCAGCCTTGTCGTAGGGTTTTTCCTCGAGCTCAGGCCCGGACGATTGTTTACCAAAAATATAGGTCTCCGCAAAGTAGTAATACCATGTATGGGGGCTGATGCATGCCCAGTGCCTGAAGGTCAAGGAAGTTGGTGACCGAATGACAGGGGAGCAGGCGACCGAAGCCCCAGTGAACGGTTGCCGTAACTATAACGATCCTAAGGTAGTGAAATTCCTTTTGGATAAGTTTCGACCACATGAAAGGCGTAACGATCTGGGCACTGTCTCGGAGAGAGAGACTCGGTGAAATAGACATGTCTGTGAAAATGTGGACTACCTGCACCTGGATAGAAAGACCCTATGAAGCTTCTCAGTGTTCCAAGGGATTGGGTTTGGTCCTTTCATGTGCAGCTTAGGTGGAAGGCGAAGAAGAATATGAAACTCCTCATGATTGGCAAATGTTCTTGGATAGTGTATAATACAACTTACAAGAATAACGAACCCATAAACCGAGTTTGAGCTTTTCTGTTACGAATGTAGCATCTTCGTCTATGCGCTGATTACTATTAAGCGATCCACATAAGAGCAGTCTGGTCTACCGCGTTCGACGAGCATCCAACGAACCATACAAAGTTTGTAACAATTAACCAGAAAACCTTGTGGAAAAACCTAAGAAAACCTGAAATGGTAGTGGTCAGATGCCACTGGGTGAGTACGTGACAAAAAGAGGACGAAACTAATTAGGATTGATGTATGTCGGCTTAGAAGAAGACGTTAGCCCCTCAATCGCATAGAAATCCGAATCGAAGAGCAACCAATCTGCTTCATAACCGGCATTAGAGCTACTGAATCTAACCGACCTTATCCTTTTAACAGACGTAACAGGTCAACACCTTGGTCACACTTCTGTGCAAATTTATAGAAACCAGTGTATGATATCAAGGACTTCGGTTTAGAATCTTGACACCAAGACTTTCGATTTTCTTTAAAATAATTGACTCCAAATCCAGATTCAACCCACGCGTGCAACAACTTGGTTAAACATACACTCAAAACCCACCCGCCTCAACTCTTCTTTGAATGCCCAAAGAGAAGGCAACTAGGTCAAATTGATTGATGCCACCGATTGTTTCTGCATTCGATGATTCATGTACTTCCCCTTCTTCCTTTAATAGCAGCAATGCAGACATCTAAGAGCCTAACACTGACGCGTGGTTACGATCCGATCTTTCTATTCTATGATATTTCGAGTTAGCGCTCCATGGGAAATAGACAACAAACAAGCGTTATCGCACAACCCTCGAGGCGCATCTATCTATCTAATAGCGGTCGATTAGCAAAATTCAATCAATGGCACATCGTCTGATTCGATCACGAGTAGAATTCCAGTGATGATTCAATCGATTCCTAATTGAAGGGCGAAAGCCCAAACTCCCTTCCTGATCTGAGATGAGAAGGCAATCAAATTGTTAGCTTTCTGGGCTTAACGACTCTTCGACTTAAGGAAGGCCTCTCTTTCAACAAAAAAAATATGAGATGAGATCATGTGGTCGAAGTACCAAACCCAAAAAAAAAGAGTTGAATCGGATCTTGCCATTGCCAGTTACCGGCCGGTCCCACCATTAATAAGAAGCCAGCAAGCGGGCCTGTCCCAACGAAAGAAGAGGGCGAAAACGAGCTTTTCACCTTTATTTCTTCTTTTGGAAATAGGAATGTTTGAAAAAAACTGATATAGCTAGATCAAAACGAGAAAATGGGACAACTTAGGATCAGCGAGATTGAATCAAGTGGAAGAGAAAGGTATGCATTTCACTACGTTAACAGATAGTCCTAATCCGGGCATTCCACAACATGACAAAAAAACAGACAAGAAGCAGAAAAGTTATATATATTTTCATTATCATTATATGTATCATCAAAAAACGAATTTTTTTTTGGGCCACGTGTTGATAAATTCAGATAATGGAAAGCTTTTCTGTCTCTTTCATCTCCCTACCTCACCGCCGACAAATTAAAATCTTTTGTTGTTTACACAAAATAATCATTGTGTGTTAATTAAGCACTTGATTAGGACCGGGCCGTCACATTACCAATGAGCTACAAGGTATTTGAGTTTATTATTTGGTATTATATTATATATATAATAACTAAATAAGTATATCTTAATTGCTAGAAACTCGACAATTTAATACTCAATTAATTAACAAAATCTTTCAAATGATTTGGCTTATCATGAGTTAGGAACAACGTATTGAATTAATAATTCATTAGCTTTATAAGATAATATACAAACAAAAGTTCATATAGACAACATGAAATATATAAATTAATAAATTCTTAATACATAGTACAATTATGATTAATATATGAAATCATCATAAAAAAATGACTTAATTGTCATTTGTTTCTTGTGGAAATTGATAGTCACACTTAAATCTCATTTCTGACTATTTTTAACATAATAAGAACTTCTGTGTAGTTTTCTCATAGCCCAATAAAAAATTATTTAATGTTATCACTGCTTTAAAAGTTTTCTTTCGAAAAGGAGGCTATATGTAGTTATATTATTTTCTTCATTATAATAATTTTTTAGAAAAATATATGTTAAATTAATATGATTTTCTCAATCCAAACCTATATATTTATAAAATTTTACTGTATTTTCTTATATTTTACGATCATTATTTAAAAATATATATTCAAACTCTTTATTTCATTAAAAATTTTATAATGTAAATTTAACATTCTTTAAAACGAAAACGAAAGGGTCAAAACGTAACCGTAATCGTAACTGTCGGTTCATAAACCGAACCGGAACCGTCTATGAAGGTTAAGGTTAAGGGTCGAGCTTTTTTGAACCGTCAAACCGACAGTTCCGAACCATAAAAACAATGGTTCTGAACCGCGGTCATGTCTGCCTCTAATATAGTTACTAAATTTCAATTTTCAGAACTAGGAGTCGCATTGTTATTTCGAAACAAAATAATTTTTTCAAACTGTTTCACATGGAGAGAAATGGGAAGTATATTTCTTCTTTCTTTATTGTTTTTTCTTCGCACATATCAAACGATTATTAGAAACAAAAGGTTTATTATCAGAAGTATAAAAAAAAAATAAAAAATTGCTTTACAAATTGACGGAATACCAAAAAGCCAAAAAATTTAAACTTCATTAATAAGTAATTTAAAGTTAAACGTAGGGATAGGAAAGGTTTGATAAGAGAAGTGAAGATGAAATTTGGTGTTGATTGTTGTCTATGTCG
This sequence comes from Haberlea rhodopensis, assembly GCA_907163345.1. Lineage (NCBI taxonomy): Eukaryota > Viridiplantae > Streptophyta > Magnoliopsida > Lamiales > Gesneriaceae > Haberlea > Haberlea rhodopensis. The sequence continues at coordinate 4,346,499 of CAJQUN010000035.1, read as the reverse complement.
CTGACAAAGCTACCCATGCAATCAGAAAAAAAACATTTGTATAAATTCGATTCGAGTCCACTTATACACAAATTCAATATAAATGATCTTAATAGTTGGTATGTTAATTTATATATTTTTTTTATTTGTAAAATTTGTTAGTAATATTGAGTTGGTGTATAAACAACGTCCAAAGCGCATACAAGTATTTCATTCTGCAAACAGAGATGCTCCGTTGCTAACTCAGTATCATCTTCCCTTTTATGCGACCAACATTGTGCTTTCCCCATTTATATCTCGTGTTCACGTTTTGGGCAATCGAATTGTCTATTTGGTTAATCAGTATTTTGTTGAGATTAGCCATAGGAAGTGTTTTTTTATTTAGACCAACTTTTTTCCAAACTATCATAAAAAAAATAGGCATTTATTCATTTCAGGCACATGAGAGCTGAAACAAAGCAATGGTTCCCTGATTCTTGACGTTATATGGTCACATGCAAATGTGGCTAATATTTAATATATGTCTGTCTGTACCAATTGTCTTGATCTGTTAGAACATAGATGCAGATCAAATAGATTAACTTTTATCAGCACTACCACATTATTCAGCAACATTGGATAAGCTGATCACCTTCAAGAAGTTCAGTGAAAAAACAAATGCTTGTCTTGTCTAGGTGAGCACAATCAATACATCAAGTCTATTCCAGAACATATAGAATAACCCTGTCTGAGATAGAAGTTGAATGTGCCTATAGTCGGTGGATGAATAACATATTCTTGTCGGGCCGAAACTCATATTTTCAAACATCGGAAGAGTAGAAGAATGAACAGGAGATCAAGATAATAATTCATCCGTTTTCATAGGTTCGGCAACACTTCTTCTCAATGGCTACAATAGATAGATATTGCTATAAATGTGAATTTAACACTAGCAAACCTACTCTAGCAAACAGATGCCATCTCCAAAGATGTAGCGATACAATAATTTGCACCTAGCTATACCCCAAACTTTTACTATAGCCCACCAACAAGCAATCTTGAAAAATTAAAGAACATTATATATGTGGATTAATACCCATGGCTGACTCGAGAATGAATCTTACGATGATCATAAACAGGAATACCATGGTTGAGAGGCTTAATTACCATGTTTTCTTGCTGTTTGTCTTGCTCTTGCACTGCTCCAAAAACTATCTCATTGGTGTTCTCAGAGCTTTGTTCATAGTAAGTTTGTGGGGAGGAGGAATGGTATTGATGATGATGTTGCTGCTTCTTTGTTTGCTGCTGCTGCTGAAAGTCTCCGTTCCACCCACTATAGAAATCACGGCTTTGGCAAAGCTGTTGCATTTTTTCAGAATCTTTGGACATGAAGGCATAGGTTTTTCGAGGAGTAGGGGTCCGAGTTTCTATGGTAGGAGGCTCATCTTCATCTGGAATAACAAAACTCTCTTGCAAAGGCCAAGAATTTGAATATTTTTTATGTTGCTGATACTGATGTTGGTTTTGATGTTTTGATGGCTTCTTGTGGAACACAGCGAACACTCCTGCCATAATTTCTGCAGCAGATGCTCCAGTTTGAGCAACCAATCTCCCAACAGATCCTAGAAAGCTTTCTTCTTGCTTTGCTTGCTCATCTTCTGTTGGAATTAGTGGAGGCCGTTTCACAGGCTTCAATGGCTTTTGATATGTATTGGGAGAAACATTTTCTTCCACAATTTCCTGATGCAAATCATAGAAGGTAAGGATATGGATAATTAACCGGCTAAAGATAAAAATGTTGTCAACCTCATGAAATTTAAGCAAGAATCCAAAACATATTAATCAAGGCCCTCATCTTCAAAAAGGTGAAGCATATGTCAATAACGGTCAAACGAGTTGAGCTATTTATCGTGAAGTAAAAAATCAACTCACATTTTGAGAAGAAACAATCGAACCAACCCTTTGTTGAAGCAAGGCTAGCATATAACCAAAGAATCCAGCTGCAACAAGCACTGCAATGCCTGTAGATATTCCATCTTTTAAATACCTTACGGAGCATACTTGAGATTAAAGAGTAGTGTTCGAGGTATCTTACCTATGGGGAAACCACTTCCATACTGATAAGCACAATCATCAAAATGGAGTTGTATTTCACGAATTGCCTTGTTCCCACGGTCGATAACGATGAGGGAGCAACTGCTCCCAATGTAGAAGACATCAAAATCATTTGAAAATTTTGCATCTTCACTTGGTCCATCTGCATGTCCACCACCACGACCCCGTTTGCCTCCAGCAATGGTTGTGACCCCTAGAGAAAGTAATATGACCACAACCGGAATTCATAAATCTACTAAAATTGTTCTAAATTGACGTTCACTCACCAAAACAAGGCAACAATAAATAATTGGTTATCCACACAACCATCCTTTGTAGGCAAACTGCAAATCAAGAAGAATAACCTGTATCACTAAGCTTCCTGATTGCCATATTATCCGTGTCCGCAACATAAATGTTTCCTCTGTCATCAACTGTAAGCCCTTTCGGATGATTCATCTTTGCTTCCCTCAATTTTCCATCCACATGTCCATAGTATCCATCAGCGGATCCTGAAACCAACTTTGGCCTACTGTCTGTAACATCCATATATTACCAAAGTTAGTCAGCGCGGAGGTGGCAAGAATCAGATCTCAAACCTTTTGAGTTAAACTCCATGCAATTAATGCTGCGTGTTAGAAAGTCGTGTGTTCAAAAGAAATCGAGTATTGTTCATACATAATGGCAACAACAGGTAAATCAGTATAGGTAGAAAAATCTAAAACAAAGACCGCACTGCGTAATCTAAGAAAGCACCAACAACATACACAACTAACTAGAGTAATTTAACCAACAAATCGCAATAAAAAGTGAGACCCCCCTTTAGAAACTTACAAAGGGACAAAGAGGAAGAAATCTTGTAAAGATTACTATTAGCAGAATCCAAAATTAGAAGGTCCCCATCAGGTAAAACTTCAACAGCATAAGGCTCAATGCCAAGCTTGCTACCATCAAAGACAGTCTCCACATTATACCCACTCTCAAATTTCATCATCGGACGTCCTGATTTCGCTGCAAAACGCCATAAAAGCATCCCCATTTTTTTTAAAAAAAAAATCACGAAAATACAATATTTCAAGAAATATTCCATCTAATGAAGAATTAATCTTTACCTGTTTTAGTGGTGACCTTGAGTGATAAAACCCGTTTCATCACAATGGAAAATGCATTTGAGAAAAACCCATTAACAATCCCTGTCCAATCAGTTAAAGAAAAAAAGGTTCAAACATTAAAAAAAAAAACTGATCAGATGAGAGAAGCTTAAAGAACCCAATAGAAATGCACACATCATACAAGCAAAATGTGTGGGAGAAAAACACTTACTGGCAGGTGAGGAAGTAACTGAAACAGAGTGTACACCACCAAAAAGGAGAAAAACAGTGAAGACCAAAGCAAGAACATTTTCCCCCATCTTAAAAGCCATGTTTCAAAGCATTCATCCAAGAAACACAGAGCACCATAAAAATACTAAAAAAATGGAGATCGAAAGTCCGCATTTACCTAAAGTTAAACCCTAGAAACAAAAGGGTTTGTGGTTTTTGAGATTCTTTAATGAAAAGAACCAGAGAATAAAAGGAAGAAGGCAAAAGTAAGTGATTGTATGGGCGAAGCAGTGAGCGACGAGTGTGAAATGCTTAATGATAGAGAAAAAGGAACAAAAAGAGACAAATGAAAGCGAGACGAGAGTCAGCGTTGGGTTGTGTGAATAGTGGCAGTTGAGTCCCACCGCCATTCTTATTCTCGTTACAAGATTGAGTAAATGTTGGTGATGCGTTAAAGTGTGAATAAATCTTGTTCAAAGCATCAAATTTAGTGGACAATCCAACACTAATAATCTGCAAATAATTTTCAAGATCTAATAATCATAGGATATTTAAAAACAGTAAATTTAAGGCTTTCAATACATAATTTTTCACAAAACTAAGGGAAATTCAAACCAGTATTTAGACCGAAATTCGAACCAATCTTTAGGACTGAGGTCCTAGGACAGATCAACGACCTCAATTATTTTGGTGCATTTTTCACAAAAAAACTTTTATAGTAAAGGTTAATTTTATTACTAAAAGGTGGAGTGGCTCTAAAATAGTATTTGTAATATTTTCTTGTTAGAGAATGTTAACGGCATTGAGTGTGAATTAACGTGTCTTTAGGACTCTAGGAGAGATTAACGATCTCAATTATTTTGGGGCCGTTGATCAGAATCGAAGTTCCCAAATATTCGGGTGAATCTGATATTGTGAATGAGGTTGTAAATTTAGATTTTGTGACGCAAAAGTGTGTTTGAAATCTAATTTTGTTAATATCGAGGGTGATATCACAACCATTTGAATAATGCAGTGGATATATAAGACTAATATTGCAATAAATATAAGATTAATTTACTTCTACTTTCTAAGGAATAAATAATTATTATATATGGTGGGGATAATTAATTAATTATCTTGAGTAAATTTCCTTTAAACGATGATTATTTATTCTGGAAGAATTTAGATTTAACTTATTAAAATTGGGCCAAATATGGGCTGAAGTTAAAATCGAGCTGGATTAATGATTGTCGACGGAATTATCTGCACTTTAATTTTAAAAATATGGGAAAGTTTCGGTCGGTATCCTAAGAGAAAAGTTTGTTCATCCTACTCCGGGTAAAAAAAATACGATTATTTAAGTCCACTTTATTTTGAAAAGACAAATCACCATTTAAACACTGATTTTCCATCGCGTCTTTCCTGACTTCATTCGAGCTCTTCATTTATTCTCTTATTTCGATTCCATTCCAGACTTCATTCGAGCTCTTCCTTCATCTCTTATTTCGATTCCAATCTCCTCGTAAACTTCCATTCCATTTCTTCATTTTTTGGGGAACATTTTGTGACTACAAATTACATGGCTCCAAAATCAATCAAGAGTATTCGGACAAAAGCTCCAAAGAAACCGACAACACAAAGAAAAACTTTTAGAAAATCTGGTATGTAACGGTTGGATTTTCGCTTCCTCATGAATGGTTTTTGAAATTTTTAGGGTTTTAATTTGGTTTATTTTCTGATTATTGTTGTTTGAATGGTGTTGTGGAGAATTAAAAATTAAATTTTTTTCTTTTATGATTACGGTTTGAAAGATTTTTTTTTCTAATTAAGGTTTGTTTCTTTCTTTTTCCAAATATGGTTTCTGATGCACGAAATATCCATGTAAAGGATTTTTTGATGCACGGAAAATTATTTGTTTAGTAGGATTTCATTTTAGCTCGTTTGAATGGTTTAGTGTCAAGGTATTCTGATGCACGAAATATCCATGTAAAATGTATTTTTGATGCACCAAAAAAAATATTTTATTAGTGTCCAGGTATTTTTCATGCACCGATAAGGAGTTGTTGTGTCAATGTATTTTTTATGCACAAAAAATTTGGGGATTACAGAATGGCAATCAATATCTTTTTTTTATTTTGTTAGTGTCAAAGTGTAGTATATAATCACTAACTTATATTTAATTGTTGTTTTCATCTCAGCACCGCCTTCGCCCTCGCCAAACAACCAAGATATAACCCAAAAATGGCACAGATCTGCATTTTACAGAGCAAACAAGCAAGCGGTGGTAACAGACCTAAAGAAACTTAAACTGCGAGAAGAACATTTAGTAGTGTTGCAGCGAACACCATTTTGGTTGATTGTAAATAGAATTCAGAATGAACGAGTGGTCCTAGATCATTGCAAGAACCGTGATCTCCCAATTATTGAAATAATTTCTTGCTTCAACAAAGATTCGTCCGAATTCACATTTGGGGATTACAGAATGGCAATCAATATCAATAATGTCAGTTTAATTGTTGGAATAAGGGATGGCAATGAAGACATTGATATGCAGTTGGTTGATTATCCACGCGCATCATTCTTAAGTAGGTGTTTCCCTGAGAAGGAGTCCAAAAGTAATTATAGAATGAGCAAGAGCTCGATTTACAAGAAATTGACATCGAAAGTAGCAAGGCAGGATTCTAGTACTATACATGATGTTGTCTGATTGGTGACTCTATCTAGCTGGCGACATTTTTCATCTCTATAAAATCATCAAACCTGTCATGGGCGTACGCTACCTTGGTGAATGACCTGGACAAAAATTTTCTCCTACAACTGGCCAGCACACATATTTAAAGAATTTTGTAATAACAACAAAAAACATTCTGGATGTATTCCTCTGATACATGTAAGTTGTTTTGCAATCCCCACTTGAAATTAATTTCCTTAATTTCTGTTGATAACATTATTTCACATTTATGTGTAGTATTGGTATGCGAGAGGACAAACCTGATTGATCCAGTGGATGTGAACTTGGTCCCAATGTTCATGAAATGGGATCTTGAAGAGTTATACAAGAAGCTCCAGTCGATTAAAATCAAGGAGCTTGATCGTACTTACGTAAGTATTAGTGAACTCCATTTATTGTGTAGGTAAAATCACTTATGGTGTATGTATAATAACACATTAATCTACTGTAGAAGTAAAATGATGCATTAAACTTATATTGGTGCACGAACATTTGAATTATATCGGTGTACGAAAGTTGTATTGGTGCACGAACATTTTTATATTGGTGCACGGACATTTTTATATTGGTATACGAACATTTGAACTTATATTGGTGCACGAAAGTTATATTGGTGCACTAACATTTGAACTTGTACTGGTGCACGAACATTTTTTATACTGGTGCACGAACATTTGAACTTATGTTGATGGTTGAAACTTATATTAATGCACTAACATTTGAACTTATACTGGTGCACGAACATTTTTATATTGGTGCAAGAATATTTGAACTTATATTGGTGCATGTATAATAACACATTAATCTACTGTAAAAGTAAAATGATGCACAAAACTTATATTTGTGCACATACATTTTATATTGGTGCACGAACATTTTTATAATGGTGTACGAATATCTGAACTTATATTGGTGCACGAAAGTTATATTGGTGCACTAACATTTGAACTTGTACTGGTGCACGAACATTTTTATACTGGTGCACGAACATTTGAACTTATATTGGTGTTTGAAACTTATATTAATGCACTAACATTGGACTTATACTGGTGATCTAACATTTTTATATTGGTGCACGAACATTTGAACTTATATTGGTGCACGAACATGTTTTTATTTGTGCATGAACATTTGAACTAATATTGGTGCTTGAAACTTTATGCTACTTATCTATACCACTATAAATAATTGGATGCAGATAAAGGACATAAGTTTGTCAATTGTCAAATGAGGAAGGTGAACTTATGCACCTCACTGTTAGCGATAAACCAGAATCCCCCATCTATTCTCATTCAACCCAACAAGATACACAAGACAACCAAGAACAACAAATTTAAGAACCAACAATTGATGAACCATAACCTGCAGAACAACAAATTGATGAACCACCTACGACAGAAGAACATCTAAACGAGTCAACAATCTTGATTTATGCATCTACACCAGACATCACAATTGCTTAGGTTTTGACTGATCTGAGTGAGCATACTACAAAGACAATTTATATGATGACTACAACATATTCAGTGATGATAGCTTGGTGGATGCGTTTGTCAATAACGAGACAGAAGATGTGGGTATCGAAAGTCCTCAGCCGACGGAAACAGCTCAAAAATCAGAATTTCCTCAATGTGAAGAGGTATTGGCGCAACTTGAAGACATAAAGGTAGCGTTTTTTGACAAAGGAAATGGAGTTGCATGAATTACAATTAAATTTGATGCATTTGTTCAAGAGACGGAAGTAATGCCTACATCAACTCAGAACACATCTTGAGGAATAAAAAACAATGCTTCTGCTGAAGGAAGAGGAGCTGAAAGACTTGCATACAAGATTTGATGAACAGAAGAAACAGAAGGAAGATTTTGAGAATATAACTGTACATCTCCATGACCAAATTCAAAGAATAAAACATGATAATGACACAATTGAGAACGAGCTGAGCAACACAAGCAATTACTCAGATGTTGAATGACGAAAATCAGAAACTCGTCAAAGAAAATGCGGAACAGACATCAATGGTGAAACGTATCAAGAACCGAATGGACAAAATGAGAAAAAAGATAAGGACCACACTTACCCTGCAATGAGGAGAGCTAAGAGGTTCAAAAAAATGAAGAAACAGACGAAGAAGAAGCAAAAGAAGATAAACAAAAAAAAGTAAGCAAGGAGATCATACTTTTGCCAGACGATGATGATTTTGAAGCTGTGGAGAGCAGGGGAAAAATAATAAGGATGGACCATTCATTTTCAAAACGAAAAAATTATGTGTTCAAACGATTGACAAAAGAATAAATGATTTAATAATAAAAGTTAACAAGGAGCATGGACAATGGTACGCCTTAATTTTTTTTAAAAAAGTATTATATACCCTGTTGGAAACCAAAATTGTTGCACTTTATCATTGTGTGTGGGGAATCATATGGACCGACAATATATCAGAAAATACAATACACGTTAGAGATATTGGCGCCATTTTCAACGGACTGTCACTTCCCAATGATATAAGCGATTTACATTAACCATCTCTTTTAAGTCATTAGCAAATTATTTGTGCACTTATTTAGGTGTTGATAACTTGTGACAATATCTTATCTTGACTATCAGATTATGGACCACTGGGCCATCATTATCAACAGACTCATTGCGAAGAAAGGAGAGATGGAGTTGTCATATGTATTTGACAGTATGTGTTGGGTAATAAAACTCAACCTAATAACTTAATTTTTGTTAAATTTTGATGTATCATAATTTTGTGTGCATCTTGACAGTTGTATGTTGTAAGAATTTCACAATCGGTGTACTGCCAAGAGATTGCAAAACACCAAATTGATGACAAGCTATCTGAGGCTATGAAATAGCGTTTCTTGATTTTTCCCGATAAACACGTGCAGCCGTGAGAACCCACTTGTCACACCTGGCTACCATTGGACATTGCTGGTATTTGATATTCAGGAATCTCGGTCGAAGCATTATAATTCTATTAGGCCACAAAGGGAAGATGAAACCGATTATTACTTTGAAAGAGCAAAACTACTGGTAAATTTGGTAAATTGTTGTGAGTTTACTTTATCCAAATACTATAAGTAAATTAAAGAAAACAATATGAATTCTTCTTAAATTTACAGAAATATTACATCGAAGAAAAAATGCACAAAGTTATACAAGATGACCACATATCAGAGGGTGTGCAATACAGTCAAAGCGAAATTAGTTATGAAATTGAGCAATACAAAAAAGCAGCACAACAGAAGCCTGACTCTGTAGACTGTGTCATATTCGTCTGCATGAATATGGAAAAAATTATGAGAGGACAATCGGTGCCAAAGCATTCATACTTGGATTATAATAATGATTACCGGGTTAAGATTATGATAATTCAAGATGCAAAAGACTCGTAGTTCTTAATTTCACTTCTTCAAAATGTATAAATGTATTATTTTGTAGTTCTTATTAAGCTCAGGTAACTGATGCATGCAACATGTATATACTAGTTCAAGAACTAGATATTGGTGCATGAACATAAATTATCGTGGTGCACGAACATTGAAAACTTATATTGGGGCACGGACATTTAAAACTAATATTGGTGCACGAACATTTAAATTTATATTGATGTACGATAAAAAATTAAAATGGTGCTCGAACATTAGTTATATTGGTTCACGAAAAAAAATAAACCGATGCATGAACATAAAGTATGTTGGTGCACGATAATAAATTATACTGGTGCTCGATAATAAAGATATTGGCTCACAATTAAAAATTATATTGCTGCACGAACATAAGCTAACTGGTGCAGGAACATAAGCTCACTGGTGCACGAACTCAATTTATATTTTTGCACGAACATAAGCTAATTGGTGCTCGAACTAAAATGCAATTGGTGCACAAACTTGTAAAAGGATAAGGCAATATAACTGGTACACGAACTCAACATAATATTTGTGCACGAAAGTATGAAAGGTGCATGCACAAGGACATAACAGTAACGGTTGCATTAACACATTTTGATTTGTTTATCTAAATCTCCAGAACATCATAATATAAACTCATAAATAACATTATAGTGAAATAAATATCTTCAAAAGATTTCATAAATCATCCAATAGGTTTCTTACAAGTTTTTCTTAATTTGGCCATGTTTATTACAACGACTACAACGCAATTGTTTAATGTTTTTACCTTTAGATCGAATTCTTCTCTTCTTTGGACGACCAGCTTGCCTTTTTAATTTGTTGGTGGGGGGGTGGGGGGGTGGGTAATACATTGTTTCCATTCCAACCAGAGACACATCAACCTTTGCATATCTTGGAATGGGAAAAATGACTCCTTCATAGCATAGCCTATACATACTAACATGTAAAAATTGTCAACTACTTCATCAATTGACAATTTATTCCTCATAAATACGACATTTGGATGAGGACATGTGAATCCATCCAACTGCCATTTGTAGCATGAACATATTTTATTGTCAAGGCACACAATAACTGTAGGGTATGAAAACATTTCAAAGCAGCAATCAGAAAACATCTTAATATCCCATGCACGACCTTCATTTACATAAGATGCCCATTTATTTTTCATCCGAGCACACAATACCCCACTCCATCGTTGTGCCACTAATCTCCTAGCTGAAAACAAGCACATCAACTTAACCATAATAGAATCAACCATATGTGTAATAGGAAGACCCCTTGCCTCTAATATCCATGAATTGAATGACTCAGCTGCATTGGAATACATCTCTCCATATCTCATCCCAGCAGAGTACGCATTAGTTATCCAAAGAAAGTCCCCGTAAGAAATCTTTCAAAATTGATCCACATTCTCGTTTGAAAACAACTAGCTTCTCATTAAAAATAACCATCGCCGGCCAGTAAGCACATTCATCGAGCAAAAAACATAATCTCTAGCGAAACTTATTTGAAAAGTGTTTACCAGCATATCAACCAGCAGGTTGCACTTTAAATGATATAAACAAAAAAATTGTTTCAGAGAAACTCCAAACACAACAGATAGCGCCTCCATCAAACCAATATTACGATCGGATATATATACAACATCTTCCCCATTGTCTAAAATTTTGCTCAAATAAGATAAAAATCAAAGCCAATTATCGTAGTTCTCGGAGTCCACAACAACGAAAACCAACGGGAACAAACCTACAAAATAAAACATCACTACATTAAATGCAATAGATTTTCGTTCACCAGAAATCACATTTATACGGGTGCACGAACATAAAACATAAGCTCATTGGTGCACGAACTCAAATTATACTGATGCACGAAAATAATATACTGATGCAAGAACGAGACTGGTGATGTATAACGGGTGCACGAAACTTATTAAAAGTAATTGATGCACGAAACTTATATAAAAGTAACTGATTCATGAAACTTACATAAAGTAACTGATGCACGAAAATAATATATTGATGCACAAACGAGACTGGTGATGTATAACGGGTGCACGAAACTTATTAAAAGTAACAGATGCACGAAACTTATAAAAGTAACTGATGCACGAAACTTACATAAATTAACTAATGCACGAAAATAGTATACTGAAGCACGAAAAAGACTGGTGATGTATAACGGGTACACGAAACTTATTAAAACAAAGTGGTGCATGAAACTTATTAAAAGTAAGTCATGAACGAAACTTACTTAAATTAACTGATGCACGGTTTTATAAATATCTGGTGCATGAATCTTATTTTGTAATAAGATCCATGCACCAGTTAGGTTATGTTCGTGCACCAATGAAGAATCATGTTCGTGCATCACTTATTGTTGTGTTTTATGTACCTTGATTCACATCCTTCGATGTTGCTGACTGAAGGGTGCCCTTGAATCGAGATTTCAAAAATGTTCCATCAATGAATAACAATTGCCGATGATGTTTAAACCCTTCAATACTAGCACGAAATGAAACGAGCAAACAGCAAAATCGGTTGTTGTCTTCAACTTCAAGCTCAATAAAACTTCCAACATTTATCGTTCTTGTCGCATCAATGTACGAATTCAATTACTGAAACGACTCATCATAATTTTCAAAAGCAACAGTTCTAGCATTCTCCACACTTCTCCATGCCTTACTATAAGTGATATCCAAGCCATAATCTCTTTTTATTAACTCTGATACATCGATTGCAGAGAACTTAGGATTTGAAGACACTCGATAAGCAATAATTTCAGATATTAAAACAGAACTCATCCTTTTAGATTTGTCTTTGATCATTCTGAGCCCACAATTGTGTATGTTGTTCAATTTCTTTGTATAAAAATACATATCCACTCTTGAGATACTTGCATTCACAAACCAACCACATACCTCATCATGCTTTCTGCCACACTAGGCAACTACCCTAACCTTATTGTTTTTTACATAGTTGAAATCACAACCAACCTCCACCGAATATTTACTCAATTCACATCGAAACTCTTCTACACCATCACTAAGCTTTTGACCAACCCTACTAATAATTGATGACCAACCAGAACATAACAACTTCTCTTTGCCTTTAACATTACATCACCGATGGTCAGAATCATATTCTGGAGATGAATGACATGCTTGTTCAGTTTCATCATGTGCACCTGCAACACTAATTTCCCCACTATCTATAAGGACAGTTGTCTCGCATGCACCAACAAAGTGCAACGGTACATTATCCCCAACATCAACAGGCGATGCCTGCCAATTCCTACTTCCTGAAGAAAGTCCAGGATATGCAATTCTTTCATCATCAACATCAACTGTCGACCGGACATCTATAATCTTACACAGAACAAACATATTCCTTATATCATCCTCATTATTCTTTAAAAGACTTTCCATCAAAGTTGTAATCACTCCATTTACGAGTTGCAGAAGATTTTAACTCCATGAAAGAAAAGCTGGAAGTTACGCTAAAAACTTTTGTTTCCTCTCTAAATTTCAACAATCATAATTCCAGAATCCATCGCTTACAACCAATGACACAGACTCTCATTCATTTAGAGAGGAAACAATTACTGATCTGCCAAAAAAAGTTACCTTCCTTTCCCTGAATCGGTCGATGCCATCAGTTTTCTATGCTTAGAAGAAACGTATCTCGTTTCCTTTTCTTCGATTCAAAGAAATTTCAAATGCTACGAAAAAAATTAACTGCTTCGATTGGTGCATAGAGTTCTTAACTTTTAGCATACCTCGATTCAAAGGTGGGAGATTTTGCATGCATATGGGAAAATAGATGACATAAAGAGTTAATCTGAAATTAGGTTTAGAGTTTTGTTTATGATTTAAGGGTATTTTAGGAATTAAAAAAGATATTTGCAAACCAACTCTTTAAAAAGCGGACTTATGTGAATATAATTATCTCCTAAGTGTATTTTTTTGCAAACATTATTTTTTGTCAGACTTATCTGAAATAACTTTATGAAAACAGTACAAATATGCAATTTGCCTTTAAAATAATATTTATTGATATACAAAATTAATGTGCTTAATATACATTTAAGCATAAAATAATATAAATATGGTTTTATTTATGAGATGTGGTTCTTTAAAATAAACGTGATGACAAACCCATCAAACTTAAAATCCTCTTAAGTGTCAAAATGATTTTAATATACACTTGTGCCATCTTAAGATCAATATTTGTACCTCTTTTCTCGTTTTTTGGGAGTAAAAAAAAGAAAAGAAAAGAAAGAAGAAGAAAAAAACATCAATCTCGTGGACCCATTACTTTATCATCTCCTTAATGGTTATTTGATATCATTAACGTGAAATATTCCATATCAATTAGGAATCAATGATGGATTTTATCTTATAGCACGGTCCATGAAAGTAACATCAAATTTTCACTCTTTTTTATACAAGAGCAAGAGACCCTTTTTATATTTCTCTTAGTAATAAATAAGATGTATCTCCAAAAAGGCCAAAGCCAAGAGTATGATAATGTAGGTGGTAAAATTGTCTTTCCACTTTGATTCCATTAGATTATTATCCCAAAAAGTAATGAATATAGTTTGGCATTGTTATTTTCATGATCCAGGATTAAAGGTGGAATAAAGATAATCGTGTTCCTAAAATTATTTAAATTTGTGTTACTCTTTCTTTTACAAAGCACATATTGCACTATGTCCATGCAAAAAGCTCACGTCCTTCTTTATCTAGAAAGATAGGGTGTCCTGAAACTCATTAGGTCACCGCAATTGTCATTTAACAAAAAAGAAAAAAAAATTATGTGCGCACTTGTCAATTTTTGGGTTTAATAAAAGCTAAATCATGCTTTCAATTGAGAAAGAATTTTCCATATTTATAATTCTTCTATGAAGGAAAAAAACAATTAAGTTTTTGCTTATTTCAAATATAAGGGTGATTTTTGGCGTAACGATAAAGTTGTTCTCATATCCTGAAGGTCAAATATTTGAATCGCGAAAACAGTCTCTTACGCTGCTTTCATAAATTGCTTAGACACAATTTTTTTTTTAAATGTTAGACTTGCATGCCACAATCAAATTCAAATAAGAACTCCTCGAAAACGAACTAAAAGGACACGGTCCGAATGGATTCGAAGGTATCTGATTGTGTTGGATTGGAAAGATAATTTTCACCCAACACCACTCTCAATCCTAGTCCTGATTGAATCTGACATGGACTATGAAATCAAATGTATATTCATATATGTCGTCTCTCAGAATCTCTAAAGAGTTGACCTCAACATTGTGGCTCATTTAGGCTTTACAAGGTTCGAAAAATATCATAAAAGTACTTCGTTATTCATTTCTAACCGAAATAAAACTAGCCAAGACCTCCATAATTATGTTCGGGCGTAAACAATTAATAGGCTAATGAGCCAGATTTTAGGCTGACTATTGCTGCAGCTTGTCGCCAATAACGGTGCTGATAAGCCCACACCATTTGATTGTTAACCGATGAGTATAAGCTACATCCTGCTCTTTGACACTCCATTCTTGTCATGTGGGCGGATTGTCCTATGGGCGGAAAAACTCCATTTTCAATGAATTCTGGATAATTCATTGAATCGTTTGTCTTTCGATGTAAAAGGTTATGGGTGATAAAATAAGGAAGAAAAAAAAAGAATGACGGCGCCCTCCCTTGTCTCGCTGTGCATCCGTATTGGCTTGTACACAACCAAATTTTATATGTTGCACTTATACCGACTGCCTTCTTTTCCCGCCGTGAATCAAAATCAGATTCATCTTTAAAAAAAATTAGAATAGAAACCTAAATGGAAACCGGATTCAAAACTTTGACAAACAATCGAACAGTAAGATTATGAAAATTCAGAAACAATATAATTACTAAATAAGTAAACTTAATTGAGTTGAACGTTGATTCCTCAAACATCACGTCTTTGTCTTTTTATTGCTCCAATTCAATAAAACAAATTCGATTTACATCCATTTGACTCGTAATAACTTTAAATTGTAACGGCCGAGTTTGAAATTGATGCAGCCTATCATATAAAGAACTTCGGGCTTAGCCCGCTTGGTAAAAGCTTACTCCCTTTTGGCCTTTTGGAGAAGGCTCGTGTTCGATTTTAATAGTGTGAAAAAAAATATTTAGCCCCTCACCCTATTAAAAAAAGAAAGAAAAATATGTATGTAACAGTACATAAAAATCGAGACATTTGCTTGCAGGTTGTTCTATACTTCTCCGTGATAAGTACTTCCCCCATTTTCCCACTCTTGGGTTGGATGGGAATAACACGTTTTTGGATAGGGCCTCGGGGTGGACAAGGGAGGAGTACACCTCCCGGAAGAGTAGACTTCCCGTTGCAGCCATTCACTCTATACCACCTCCGGAATGAGTGAATTTTATGAACTAGTTAGACTGTACAGATTTTACGTAGCGACATAATCACTCGCTCAATATATACAGATTTTTCGTAGCGACATAATCATTCGCTCAATATACCAGTACAAGTTTTTTAGCACCGCACAAGGCGCTGTGCCAAGTACTATTTATTACTATTCCTCACAATAATAAATTTAGGACACTTATTATACAAGGTAAAAATAACACGTTTTTGGATATGGCCTTGGGGTGGACAAGGGAGGAGTACCTCTCCCGGAAGAGTAGACTCCCCGTTGCAGCTATTTACTGTATACAACCTTCGGACTGGGTGAATTTCAGGAACTAGTTAGACTGTATAGATTTTACGTAGCGACATAATCACTCACTCAATATACTAGTACTAGTTTTTTTAGCACTGCACAAGACGTTGTGCAAGGTACCAGCATGTTGATTAATTTTTTCCTAATTTGATCGAAAATAACATTTCAAATGACTAACTTTAATATTTTTAAAAAAAAAAACGATAATACTACGGTAATTGAATAGAAAAAAATAACAAAATGGCTGATTCTAATTTTTTTTTTTTAAAAAATGATGTTCATCTTACTATGTAAACTGAAAAAAATAACATTTGAAGTTGTGGGCATCAACAACTGATTAAGATATATTTTTTCATAATCGATTCAGACCACACCCTCGCATCAACAAAAACGAATTTTATTTTAAAAAAATGTATTTAACAAAAAAAAATTGAACAAAACATTTCCAAAAAAAAAAAAAGTTACAAGGAAAAAAATAATTTAATGAATAGTATATACTGTTCATTACTATTCCTCACAATAGTAAACTTAGAAGGTATTATAGAAGGTAAATAAATATGTGCATATGTATTTTAATAAATGAATGAAGAAAGCAAAGAAGATCAGACAAATATCATAAATCAAGCAAACATTACCTAAGGAGTGTGTTCAGTTATACAAAAACAATGGAGTTTATCATCACTTTACCAAAAGGCTCTTCCTTTACTAAGATTTCCACCCCAGGGAGCAACACAAGAAGATCAAAGCCACTCTGAATCTTCTATTGCATAAAATTATATCATTTCATATTTCATGTATGTAAATGAATGACACGTGTGTATTTAACTTTTTAAAATTATTTTGAATTTTCATGTCACTCATCTATGTACATGAACCTTGATGAAAAACAACATTTAAGATGCAATATCTAATTGCATCAATAAGATCACCCAAAAGCCCAAAGTCTAAACCCATTATCCATATCCTATGTCAAGTTAAGAAAGATTTTTGTCTTGCCTTTTTTTGCTGCCGTCAAAAGAAATTAACATACGCAGGTCAATTTGAAGAAACAACCTCTATAAGAAGCCATTATCAAACTCGAGCTGGAAGTGTGCACTGTGCTGTCTAGGCTTTGGATTAGAAGAATTGGCAAGGCCCCGAAGCAGTCTCACAACATCTGTAGCGTCATCAAGATAATATTTAGCCTTGCTAGGCTTTTGCCCAACAGTGCAGGCAAATATATCTGGAGCCACAGGAAGAGTTGAACTAGAAACTGTGCTTATGCTTAGTATGCTCTCAAACATATCTTCATCCGATCTATCGTCACCAATACACATCACGAAATTTGGAGCTTTGCCATCATTAACCATCATAGAGATCACCTTCTCTGCAACCAACCCTTTGGTCACTCCCTGCAAATCAAGAATAATTAGTGAAACCATGTGTGAGCTTGACTATGGACGTTTTTTGTATGTGAGTGGCGAGGGACAGGAAGATCATACTTGTGGTTTTACTTCTACAATATGCTGTCCCCTCCGAACAACAGCGGGTTCGTTTGCAAGAACATTTTCCAAGTGGACCAAAAGTTCCTTGGCCTGGCAGGATCCAAAGTCAGGGTCTGCATCCTGATGGTGCCACACCAATGCACTCTCTTTGATCTCCATATAAGATCCATCAGTTGCTTCGGTGTAGAGTTTCATAATTGGTTCCACAATCTTTTTCCAATCAAGATCAGAAGCTAAGGCTTCCCAATCAGAGGTCCTGCTCAACCTTTATAAAGGATAAAATGACCTTGGGTTGGTCAAAAAAGGCATGCAAACAAAAAGACAGAAATGAATTCTACAGAAGAGAAGTGTAAAAAGCATCCCAAGGTTTTCCCTTGTACCTTATAAAATATCCATGTTCAGCAGCGAGTCCCAACTTTTCACATGGGGCAAGCCAATCACTGAGTGACGCCCTGCCTCTCCCGCTAACAATAAACACCGTGTTATTGGAGTCATTACACAGAGCATCGAGCACAGTAACCACTTCAGGACTGGGAGATCTAACCATGGAGGATTGAGGAACAACAGTACCATCATAGTCCAGGAAAATTGCCCTTTTACTAGTCCTTTTATATGCCGAGACTATGTGATCCACAGATAACTTCCTAAAACTAGGAGAAAGTGATATAACTCTGAAACTGAGGCCTAATCCAATACCCCAGCAACGCTTATCATAATGATCCTTGCATGCTCTCTCCAAGTCCTGCATGAAGCTACGAGCCCAATAAGCGACATCATGAGAACTAACATAACGGTAGTGTTTCTCATGCCGCAATTGCTTTTCTGTATCAGGGATGGTAATCGCCATATTCATAGCCTCTGCCACAGCGTCAATATCCCATGGATTCACCCTAATTGCGCCACTCAAAGAAGGTGAGCATCCAACAAACTCTGACACAACAAGCATGCTTGTCCTAGGAGAATCTGTTTTTGAACCCAGTGCTTCATCCATACTAGAAGAACCCTGCCTGCAGACGACATACTTGTAAGGGACCAAGTTCATCCCATCCCTAACAGCATTAACTATGCAACATTCGGCCAGAGCATAATAAGCAGTCTTCTCACTGCGAGTAGCATGACGATCGATCAAAATCACGGGTGCATAATCAGGGTAGCCATGAACCTCGTTTATTCTTTTTACAGTTGAGTAGGTTTCCAATTTGGCTTCCTGAACATCCTTCCCGGAGCTCCTAGCGGGATTCACTATTTGAACCAAGACTAGTTTGCCTTGAAACTCCCGATGCTGCTGCAGGAGTTGTTCAAAAGCGAGCAACTTAAGACTGATGCCTTTAAATATATCCATGTCGTCTACACCAAGAATCAACTTCTTGTCCTTGAACTGCTCTCTGATCTCTTTGACTTTGTTGCATGTAGAAGGCAAATTTAGCACAGATTCCAGCCTACCCATGTGAATACCCACTGGGAGAATTTTTATGTACACTGTGCGGCCAAAGTAATCAAGTCCAATGTGCCCCCTCTTAGATTCATAGTCCAGGCCTAGCATTCTACAACAACATGACAGGAAGTGACGGGCATAGTCAAATGTTTGGAAACCAATTAAATCAGAATTTAATAATCCTTTCAAAATTTCAGCTCGAACAGGCAATGTTCTATATATCTCTGATGAAGGAAATGGGCTGTGAAGAAAAAACCCAAGCTTGATTCGGTTATAATGCTTCCTTAGAAACGTAGGTAGCACCATGAGATGATAATCGTGAATCCATATTAAGTCATCTTCCGGGTTGACTACTTCCATGACCTTATCGGCAAAACACTTATTTGCAGATACATAGGCCTGCCACAGCTCTCTGTCAAAGCGATCTCCATGATCTGGGCACATAGGTAGCATATAATGAAAAAGAGGCCAGAGTTGTTGCTTGCAGAAACCAAGGTAGAATTTTTTCTGAATATCTAGCGGAAGAAAAGTGGGTACACATTTGAAATCATCTAGAAGTCTTTGTGCAATTTCCTCCTGCTCTTTGGCTTCTATTTCGACTTTGAGAGATCCCACATATATAACCTCAGTATCATATGTAAATCCATCTTTCAGTTGTAACAAAATTGAATCTTCATCCAAACTAAAACTCCATTTACCAGTTCCATTGTCCATTTGAGCATGCAAAGGCAACATGTTTGCCACTATAATTTTCCTCTCCGGGCAAACAGATGATGTGCTATCTGACTCCGCATCACTGTTCCCGTTACCATCGGATATAATTCCAGGAAGAGTCATCACCCTTGGAAGACCTCTAGGAGTTTGAGGAACACTCGGTAATTCTTCAGAAGCCAAGTCAAAGAAATTTCCACACAATCTTGAAGCCATCATGGCAATAAATATAGTTGATTAACTTTACAGGTACTGGTTTCCAAGAAACTGCTTTCCAAGACAGAAAATTCCATTACACAACTTTCATTCAAAGGTAGCAACATCATTTTACACAAGTACATTCATCCAAACTAATTATACGAGGAAAATATTCAATCACACAGATAATCCAAATCGGAAATGATCATATCAATAAATAAATTAAACCGAAATATCAACCAGTTCTTCAAGCTAAACATCACTGCAGCAATGATGTGCCAAAGGTCTCAGAAAGTAGATCTGATAAGTGAAAGTTTTCACTGATATACAATGCACAAAATAGTTTCTCAATGTAGAAATAACATTTATGATATGAAACTCACAAACAACTTTGAAAATGTAAAACACGGTTTTTTTTTCTTTCTGCCTTATCTAAAAACAGGCAAGCTATATAGTGAAATCTCTCTAGAGAAATTTACTTGCAACAAAAATACAACTACCGCCACAGAATATGACTACGATGGAGGCAACAATCACAACCATCGACATAGCCTCCAGTAAAATCAACACACATGATTGAAACAAAGAATTTCATAATCTCACTAAAACATGTATATTACAATTAAAAATCGACATAATAAACCACAAGATTTACCAGAAACTATAAGTTCAATAAAAACTACAAAAGTAATAACACTTAATGATAAAGTGAACATATAGAAAATACAATTTTCATGCATCAACTTTTTGAATCTTTCACACGAAGCTTAAAATCCAGCAGAAAGCAAAAGAAAAAATTTCAAAGATTAAAATCGCAGAAATTCAACCAATTTATTTCAATTCCCCGTCATAAAAACTTAAAAAACAAAAAACAAAAAAGGAGCACTGTAACGAACCTATCATCCATCACTCCACCTCCACTCTTGTTCCTCATCCCAATTAATCACAAAAACCGAGAAAACAAGGGAAGTACTTACATGTGATCCGAATACGCCGTCCTCGTCAGCACGGAGAAACCGTTCTCAATTGCTTGCCTCGGAGAGTTTTCCAGACAGTAGAAATGAAATTTGTACAGATGGATATGGTTTTCTAGTGAGAGAAAGTAAGAGAGATTTTGTGCTTTTGGATGGAGAAGGATAGGGACAATTAATGCAAAACAAAATGTACAATTACGCATGCGTATAGTACAATAGGTTGATTATGAGAATATTTAAAAATAAAATAAAGAAATGAGGTGGAAATTTGGTAAGAAAGAAGAGGATAGAGAGAAGATGGAGCTTAACTGTGGTTAATTAATTTCATCTAACCACGTTTTAGGGTTTCGCCTTCGAGCTTTTTCTGCCACGTCTTCCTTTACATAATTGCCCCAGCGATTGCTTTTATTAACCATTATGCCATTTCTAGCAAGTTAGATGCACGGTTGGGGCATCTCATTTAGATATGGCAACAGGTTGGGTATGTGGTGGATTTGGCGGGGCGGGTACGGGCGGGTTCGGCCAATCCCAGGACCCGCCCCGCCCTGCTTCCAAATCCGGTTGAAGCGGGTCCAGATCCACCCCGGCGGGGCGGGTTCATTGCGGGTCCGGGTTTAGACCCGTCCCATTGCCATCCCTAACCTCATTCCACCTCGATCTTATTTCTAATTTTTTATTATATATTTTTGAAATTTTTTTAAGAATAGATGATGTTACAACTCAAAATTAATTGATAATGAACGAAGTAACATATGTATATAGAGCTAACATAACTTGTAATTTTTTGGAATATGTGACAACTCTCAACACGCCCCACACATGTGACATTATATAAGTCAAACATGTTGATTGATAATACGGGTAACGATAAGCATGCGAGGGGAATAGTCAATCACATGAAAAATCTAATCTGACATCATATTAAGAATACATAGAGTTCCAACTCAAATCAATTGGTAAAAGTGGAGTAACTCATATATCTTATATATAACTCTAACTTGTAAATTGTCAAGTTTACAAACTCTCAACATGACTCAATATTTATTTAAATTATGAAAAAAAAAATAATCATTTTTGTGTTTTTAAAATAATTGATTTGTTTTGCCAAACTTAATGTGACTATCTCTACCAGTATTATTTGATAGAAAATTTTTAATAAAATATACTTCGTGGAATAATAAATGTAAATTTAACCATTAATGAGGGTACTTAGGGGCATAATCGGAATCTTCACCGGCTAGATTTAGGAAAATGTTTTGTATAAACGGGTGTTGGATCTCATTTATAAACAAATTCAATATGATCATATTGGTCTAAAATGATTTGTGTGTTAGTTTATGTATTTTTTATTTAAAATATATGTTTTAATATTGAGTTGATGTATAATAAGTCTAAACCGAATTCCCACTAGAAGGAGACTAGTTGGGTCTTGTAATAAAAATATTATCCTTCTACCTCTCATTTGACACATTGTTTATGGAAAAAGGTGTGAAAGTAGTCCTTTTATGAATATTTTGATGGCATAATTTAGGTCAAATGCGGTTAAGAAAATCAACCAGTACTTCCCCAAATTTTATTTTATTCAACTCCAAGACAAGAATAACATAAAAGGTGTCCACATACAGCATTTTTTATTTACAATCAAAGATTAGTTTTAGCATTGATTTTAGTATAATCTCCAATATATAAGATGGACACCATCTATAAAAAGGAATAAAGCACCTTCTGATTGACATCAAACAAGGCTCGATAGGGGAAAAATTAAGTAAATTGCTCGATCATTCGGTTCATTAAAAAAATTTATCTACAACCAGTTGAAGATTGAGAGACTTGTTGCAAACACAACGACCAAACAAACGACATCGAAAACCAACTCGTTTGAATTGGAGGCAACAAATAATTGTTGGAAAAAAGTTGCTTATTGAATTTAATAAGCATCGGAAATCAAACGAAAGAAACTATACATTGGAGGTTCTGAGGTCGCGATCGATCGTCATGTGTTGGCATGATTGATCGCAACAAATGAAAACGAAGCAACAAAAATCTGTATGACGCGATCGATCGCGCCTGGCAGATTGTTGAAAAATATGGCTACGTTCAATTAGGCCCTACAAAATTGGTATGTCACTTCGTTCGAAAGTGAATGAAATGGTACCTCCAATTGATGTCTTTTGATGACATATATGGGTCTAGCATACATATAACGAACATTTCTTTGATTAAACACCCTTTTACAAGTTTTGAAAGCAAAATTCTGTGCATTCTTCATCGTATCATATTTATATTCAAAGTTTGAGTGTCTTTAAGCATTTGTGGTTAATGATTCGTGATTTAAAAGTGCTTTTTATCACGAATCATAGTCGTTGAATCTTGGGAAAAGAACTGTCATTGAAACCATAAGCACCGTTGGCGCAATATCGTTTTTAAGGACGAAAATCTCACATCGACAAGCGTTCATTGAGCCATTTTTTTTACTTTGTATTATTGTTATATCCAAAGATACATCCAGAATTACTTGCACCTATAATCTTAATACAATATTAGTAGTCAAATGGCATCAACAAGTGCAACAACGACTTACGTTCATCATGGAGAGAGGCCCGAGAAGTTCAATAGAAGTGTCTTCAAAAGATGGCAACAAAAGATGTTTTACTTAACAAACTTGAGTTTGACAAGATTCTTTAATGAAGATGCTCCTACTATTAAGAATTGTGAAATTGACACCCAAAATAGATTGTGGTTGATGCATTGAATCAAAATGATTTCATGTGCAAAAACTACATTATAAACGGTCTTGACAATACGCTATACAATTTGTATTGCAAAGTGAAACCGCAAAGGAATTGTGGGAATCACTTGAAATGAAGTACTAGATCTGAGGATGCATGCTTGAAGAAATTCATAGTTAGACGATTTCTGGACTTCAAGATGTATTGATTCCAAGCAAGTAATGGCGCAAGTGCAGGAACTACAAAGTAATAATGCACAACATACATGCGGATGGAATGTGTCTTAGAGATTCATTCCAAGTGACCGTGATGATTGAAAATCGCCGTCCTATGTGGAAGGATTTCAAGAACTATTTCAACACAAGGCGAAATGAAATGAGTCTTGGAAGATCTTGTGGTTTGTCTACTAATCGAGGAAG
>CAJQUN010000035.1:4301556-4321828 GCA_907163345.1 Haberlea rhodopensis | reverse complement strand
GAGCCCATTATCCAGTTGTTGGGAATCGAAGAGGGGGTGAATGAGATTCATTGGCTACTTTAGCTTTTAAAATGAGTTTGCAAAATAAAAGAGTTTGCGCTTGCGGAAGGCTTAAAGTCAATCGATAAATAAAATAAATGAGAGAAGTAAATAAATAAATAAATGTGTAATGTAATAATGCGGTAAATGACAATGATATTTGTTATAGAAGTTCGGCGATGAATCGCCTACGTCTCCTTCCCGGTTAGATAACCTCCAACCGAGGTTCCACTAGAACAAATGATCTTGGCCTTGATGGCTCCAGTTAGCCACAATACACTCTTCCCGAGTACACAAAGCTCTTCACGAGCACAACACTCTTCACGAGTTCTTGGCCTTAAGAGCTCCAAGGATAGCCACACAAAACTCTTCCCGAGTTATCCCACACTCTTCACGAGTCTTCTTGGCCTTAAGGGCTCCAAGGATAGCCATAACACATGCACCAATTACTTGTTGATGACTTTACAATTTCCAACTTGCTTTGGTGGTTAAAGGACCTTACAACAACTCAACAAACACCCTCACGGTTGTACCAACACGAAGAACACAAGACTTTAACAAAAATAATGAATCACAAACTCCATACAACAACAATGTATGGAGATTGCAATGCTATTGAAATTTAAATTAGCAAAGCTTGATGAAGTTTGTAGGCTTGTTTCTTGTCTTCAAAATGCTCCAAAGCATCAATATTTATGGTGTAGGAAGCCCCCTAGGCCTCCTACTAGCCGTTGCTACACAAAAGGCTGATGAAATCACTCATCGATCGCCTCAGCCATCGCCTCAGGTGATCACCATCGCCGCGCCCCAACGGTCAGCATAAATCACGCATCGCCTCAGGCAATGGGTCGATCGCCTCAGGCGATCAATTGCACAAATCAAAGCCGTAGCCTTCAGCAGCTCAAAATAATTCATCGCTTCAGGCGAAGTCTTCATCGCCTCGGCGTCCATACATCGCCTCAGGCGATCATGCCATGCCTCGGGCGAACTCCCCCTGCGCGCTAGCCTCGGCGTCGCCTCTGTCGATGTGCATGGCGATGTTGTTGCTCTGGCTGTCATCGTCTGGGGTCATGATCACCATCGCCTGGGGCGATCCAGCCCAGACTTTGCACACTTGATTTTCTTCAATCAATCCACTTTTTAATCAATTAATCTACACACTAAGTAGACACATTAGTATAACAAACACAAGTTTTGTTGATCATCAAAACTCAAAAATAATCCGGGGATAAATTAAAGCATTAAACACAACCATGCGTTTAAGGCTCAACAATCTCCCCCTTTTTGATGATCACAAAACTTGATAAACTTGAATATGTAATATGCATGAAATGTGAGTAAACATGACTCCCCCTTAATAATGGCATAGCACATACAATATTACTAAGTAAAGCATTTAAGCAAACAACTCTCCCCCTCAAACCATGCATATACAAGCTCTCCCCCTTAAACTATGCATGTATTAAGCTTCAAGTTTATCACAAAATTCCCCCCTTTTTGTGATAATCAAAAACTACAAAATTTAAATAAACATAGCATAAGTATATGTTGACATGTAGCCATATTTTAACAATTTTACCCATGTTCCTCATCAAGCATGTAATAGACATAACAAGCATAAGATTAAATCATTTAGAGGAACAAAAAACATGTGTTTAAGGCAATCAACAATGAATTCTAAACATTGCAAAGTGTGCATATGTTCTACCATGAGTTCATGCACTTATGCCCAATAAACATTAAGGTTCTCAAATCATCATTTGATAAATGATATAGCATTATGTCAAAGATAGAGCATCTAAACAATTATAGCATGCTTAATCACATAATTTCACATAGCATATTCAAATTTAAATTTTAGGCACTTCAAGTTATATACCATAAAGAGATAAGCAAAAATCATGCAACAAAATAATTTATATGTGCATGTGCTAAGGGGTAATGCATTTTACTACCAATGAATATTGAGCTTCATTATTTTTTGGTCACAATTAATTTGTGCCAAAAATTTGAATTGCTCTTTAAAGTGCATAAAATAATTTTACCTTCGATGACAAGAGTGGTTTTTTGTCATTGGTCCTATGTCTCGTGCTTCCTCTATTGAGGTGAATGAGATAATCTCCTCCTTTGAGTTGCTTGTGCCTTCATCCTCCATTCCATTGTTGTCCCTACAAAACAAATTAACAATAGGAGAATCTTTGGTACCCATTCGATTTTTGGGTCCTTGAGGGTTAGCTTTCATTGGCTCCTTTGGAATCCATTTCCCCTCTTGTTAGGTTTGTATTGGACTTTGGCAAACGTACACTTATTCTTAGAATGACCATCTTTGCAACAATAAGTGCAAGTAGGAGAATTATGCTTTGTTTTAGCCAACAAGCTTGAAAATATTTTTGATTTGCTTGAGAAGCCTAACTCGGCTTTATCAAAGCTAAGCTACAACGTTGCAAGCCAGGCAATTCATTCATCTTTAGACTACTCTCACTAAATTTGCAAAAAGATATCTTTAAAGAATTTAATTCATTTTTCAATGAATTATTTTCTTCATCTTTCTGGCTACCTCAAGTTTGAGTGATTTGTTACTCATCTTGATTTTTCCAAGAACATCTATAAGCTCATGATACGAATCTAGTAATTCATCAAAAGATGGTACATCATCGTCGCTTTCATATTCTTCATCATTAGCGTCATCTTTGGCCATGAGACATAGATTTGTTCTTCATCATCGGAGTCACTATCACTCCATGTGGCTATAAGGGCTTTCTTCTTGCCTTTGTCCTCACTCTTCTTCCTAGGACATTTGTTAGCATAATGACCTTATCTTGACAATTATAACAAGTTATCTCGTGTTTGGAATCATGTTTGGTAGCACTAGAGGTCTTTGGCTGTTATGTTGTGTTGAAGAATTTCTTGAACTTTCTAGTGAACAAGATCATCTCATCATCATCATCATCCTCAGATTGTTCTTTCCTTCCAACCAAGGCAATCCCATTTCTTTTGGATCTATCTTCCTCCTTTATTTCTTTTCTTGTCGATACTTCAAGTTCATGGGTCACCAATGTGCCATGAAGCTCATCAAGGTCATAAGATGCTCTTTCTCCTTTGTTGGACTCGATGATGGCGGTTTCTTTGCATCCCATTTCTTTGGCAAGGCTCTTAGTGCTCTTCTCCATATTTGCTTTGGAGGATACTTCTCTCCAAGTTGGGCAAGCTCGTTTATGATTTGGTGAGCCTCCTAAACATTGAATCAACCTCTTCTCCGGACTCCATCTCAAATGTCTCATATTTGAGTTGTAGTATGTCTATCTTTGTCTCTTTCACTTGGTTGGTTCCTTCATGACAACTTTGCAATTTGTCCCATATCTCCTTTGCGGTTGAGCACATTGAGATCCGGTTGTACTCCTTCATATCTAAAGCACAATGCAAAATATTAATAGCTTTAGCATTTTGAGATATTAAAATCATGTCCGCTCTTGTGAAATCGTCCATTTCTTTGGAATACTTATTCCCCCAACTTCCTTTAAAGGAATGTGTGGACCTTTCACAATGATCTTCCACAGGTCATAATCTACGGATTGGATGTATAGAGATATTCTATTTCTCCAATAGCCGTAATTATCACCCGTGAAGAGCGGATGCCTATTTGTCGATTGACCTTAAGCAAACTCATTTGCTAGATTAGCCATATAAAATTTTGATTTTAAAAAAAAATCAAATGGCTCTGATACCACTTGTTGAAATCGAAGAGGGGGGGGGGGGGGGGTGAATGAGATTCCTTGGCTACTTTAGCTTTTAAAATGAGTTTGCAAAATAAAAGAGTTGCGCTTGCGGAAGGTTTAAGTCAATCGATAAATAAAATAAATGAAGAAGTAAATAAAAATAAATAAATGCGTAATGTAATAATGCGGTAAATGACAAGGATATTTGTTATAGAAGTTCGGCGATGAATCGCCTACGTCTCCTCTTCCCGGTTAGATAACTTCCAACCGAGATTCCACTAGAACAAATGATCTTGGCCTTGGGGCTCCAAGTTAGCCACAATACAACTATTCCCGAGTACACAAAGCTCTTCACGAGCACAACACTCTTCACGAGTCTTCTTGGCCTTAAGGGCTCCAAGGATAGCCACACAAAACTCTTCCCGAGTTATCCACACTCTTCACGAGTCTTCTTGGCCTTAAGGGCTCCAAGGATAGCACAACAACACATGCACCAACTTTACTTGTTGATGACTTTACAATTTCCAATTGCTTTGGTATTGGAGGACCTTACAACAACTCAACAAACACCTTCACGGTTGTACCAACACGAAGAACACAAGACTCTAACAAAAAGAATGAATCACAAACTCCAATACAACACAATGTATGGAGATTGCAATAATGAAATTTAAACTTAGCAAGCTTTGATGAAGTTTGTAGGCTTCTTGTCTTCAAAATGCTCGAAAGCATCAATATTATAGTGTAGGAGGCACCCTAGGCTACTAGTGTTGCTACAAAAGGCTGTCACTACACGATTCCAAAGGCACAGCCAGTCACCTCTAGTTTGCATGCTCACAAACTCAGCAAGCCCCATCACGGTCATCATGCCATCGATGCTCAGGCTCATGCAAGGCGCCTCACATCAGCAGCAATAATTCGCAAGGCGATCTTCAGGCGCATATCCATCAGCACATTGCATTCATCGCCTCAGGCAGCTCCGGCATGAGCATTCATACCTCAGGCCTCCATCCATCGTGCCTCAGGCGATCGCATCGTCTGGGCCAACTCCCCTGCGCGCGAGCCTCGGCGTCGCCTCTGTCGATGTGCGTGGCAATGTTGCTCCTGGCTGCCATCGCCTGGGGCGATGATCACCATCGCCTGGGGCGATCCAGCCCAGACTTTGCACACTTGATTTTCTTCAATCAATCCACTTTTTAATCAATTAATCTGCACACTAAGTAGATACATTAGTATAACAAACACAAGTTTTGTTGATCATCAAAACTCAAAAATAATCCGGGGATAAATTAAAGCATTAAACACAACGATGCTTTCAAAGCCCAACGGCCAACAATGTGACAAGCATGTGGTTTGTAAACATCATGCTTTCGGAAACACTATCCCACTACTACATCTTACTTTATTAGATGATATTACCCTTGTTAGAGAATATAATTAGGGTAGTGATGTTTATCTTTCTTGTATCGAGAGTTGTGCACCTCATGTAAGAAGATAAAGACCATCATTTATGGTGCATTACAGTTACTACGAGTAAAACATTTACATATTTCTATACATGATGTTTTATAGTAATTAATCTTACCAATTTTATTTCTATACAACTGTCTAATATCCACAGGAGGAGGAGGAGAAGGGGGAATCCTACTCATGTGGATACTAGGTCGGTCGATGGTACTATTGTTCGTGCTGAAATACCTTCTACTCCCATATACACTGAGATGGCGAGTACATCACACAATAATATTGGGGGGAAACATCATAAGTGATGCTTCTACATTTCAATTGCTAGTCTCCCTTGATATGAGTGTGGCGGAAGATGTCTTTAGGCCGATCATGACATTAATTGATTATTCTCCATTTACTCAGTTTGATCCGAGCATGTCTATAGCCTTCTATTCCGGACACGTGGAGGTGATCAAAACAGGGCATACATACCAGCTTACATGCAACATCGTCCAGATTACATCTCTCTATTCCATACAATGATATGAGTTCAGCATATAGAGATCAACAACAAAATACTTCTTCATCAAGTCAAAATAAGAATCAGAAGATGATGCTGAGTATATCGGTCAGAGAGTTAGAGGATCATATGAACCACTACATGTAAGATTGGAGGACATTTAGAGAAACACCAGCACCGATAGATATATTATTACTATTTTGATAAATGTATAATAATAATAATAATTATTATTCAAGCCACTATGCATATTCAAATTTAATAAAATAATTATAATTTTAAACTATATTAAATATTAATTTTAATATTATTATCAGATATTTCATTAAAAAAATATTTGTGAAGAAAGAAAACCGTTTTCGCACAAATTAAATTTGTGAATAAACCATTTTCTGAAAAAACATTTTCTTCTCAAATTCATTTCTCAAGAATTCTTATTCATTTTGTGAGGAAAGCGTTTTCTCAGAATACGTTTACGGTAAATGTGTAAAAATTTCAGGTTACGGTAGTTAACAATTTTTTTTGTTGTAATATTTTGATTATTAAACAGGCAAAATAAAATTTTGAAAAAAAGTTCGGGTAAATTTTTTTTCCGATGGGCGGCAGCCTCCTCTAACTACTAAGTAGGTTCACCGGTGATTGTTCCTGAATCGTGGGGTGGCAATCAACCAAACCTTTCATGCTTAGTGTGATTATTCATTTGACAAATAACTATTATTTAAAGTTTAGATCATTTATTTTAGGAACTAAAAATTATTTGGCAATCAATGGAAGTTACTATTATAAATTCGTATTACAAAATATAAATGTGGGATACGTTTAACAAAACATGAAGTTCAGATAACACTCTCCATTAATTTTCAAATAAATTTACACACTTTAATGCTAATGTAGAAATAGTCAACTTGCAATTTATTACTAAATGTTTACCAATTTCGTCGCATATTCTTTACTTGACCAGCATGAAAAGACGACAATTTCAATTTCAAGTATAACTTGTTTTTCTTTAACCTTTTTTTTTTTTTTTGAAAATACAAATCTTCCAATTTTATTTTCTTCATCGCCATGTTTTAAAACACAATTCCAAAAGCGGTTGTGGAACGGCCTGAATGAGAACGACAACTTGTGCAGTAAAGTTACATTCTAAATGGATGATTTTATGAATATCGTGGACCGTAA
Organism: Haberlea rhodopensis; assembly: GCA_907163345.1. Classification (NCBI taxonomy): domain Eukaryota; kingdom Viridiplantae; phylum Streptophyta; class Magnoliopsida; order Lamiales; family Gesneriaceae; genus Haberlea; species Haberlea rhodopensis. The sequence continues at coordinate 4,314,928 of CAJQUN010000035.1, read as the reverse complement.
CGGCGATTTCCTGACCTGAAACGACGATTTCGTGTATCAGAACGGTCGTTATGGGACATTTTTCTATTTTTTTCAAATTTTTTATTTATTTTTATATTAATAATTTATTTAAATTATCTAATTATTTTTATTTTTAATTTAAAAAATATTTCATGAATATTGTCTTCCTACCAAACGCCTCCCCTTGCATGAATATTGCAACCACCATCCATTTATTAATCACCATCCCCAGCCCCATTTCTCATTCTTATTGCTATTCAATCTCCGCCTTCCTCTCTCCCAACTCTCAACTGTTTACCTTTTTTGATTCAGATATGAAAACTTGAAAACCCCAGTAGTATTTTTTAAAAAAAAACAAGAATTATATAACACTGGTGGTAGATATACTCGACAGAGTAACAAAGAGATTTAGGGAAAAATGGAAGGTATTTCTGCCGCAGTGTACAATGGAATCAGAGGATACTGGAGGAGGAAAGGCTACCAGCGGCTTAACAGTACCAGCAGGAAACGAAAGATCAAGGTGGTGGAGCTGGGTTCCGTCTCTGTCGAAGGGTCTACGCGGCGGCGGAGATTCTGGCGAATTAAGCTGACGCCACGCATGAATCTGAAGCTCCGCTTCTCACCGAAGAAATTGTTGCTCGGCTTGCGTGATGCGTATGTGAATATGATGTTGAAAATCGCCAGCACGCGTGTGATAGGCAGCGGGTTTGGCGGTGCAGTTGCTGGAAATGGAGTCGCCGGATTCGCAATGAGATCGTTGAAAGAGTACGATGAGCGGCTGATAGTAGAGATTTACAGATCCATTGTCATGGCTCAGCCTGGATTTGCTCCGCAGTTGGATATTAAATATTAATTATGCATACAAATACAAACTTCATGGTAATATTTCAAATTCTGGAGACTTTCAAAACATATAAATTGTATAGATTCTCATCGGTCGTATGTTGGTCGTTGTTTCAAGTTTCAAGGGACTGACGAGTGATGATATTGACGAACAAGTGATGTAGGGACCAAACTATTATCCTATTTTATATTATGAATATGAATGTGTAGTGTCATAAGTTGGTGGAATATGTTTATACATGCTTCTTATTTTGTATTTGTAAGGCCCATTACTAATTAATTATGATTAATTCGGATTAATGATGTTTAAGCAAACCCGAATGATTAAAAGTTGAGATTTCGAATTAAGGTGTTCCGGGTCACAAAACATCTTATCTTTCATTGAGATAAAATGCATCAAATTATACATGAATACATGCATCAAATATGAATATGAATGTGTGTAGTGTCATAAGTTGGTGGAATATGTTTATGCATGCTTCTTATTTTTGCATTCTCTCGGTCAAGGTTGTTGAAACAAATCTTTCAAGCTCGAACCTAGTTAGTTCGACCTGGACCTGTCCTAACATACAAAAACACACATACATTTATATATATATATATATATATATAAATATATATATATTTTATATATATATATATATATATATTTATTATTTATGTGTTGTCGTGTGTAGTGTATGAAGAACTCGATCCATACAAGAATTTCGGTACAAGTTAAATTAGACTCAAAGACTATCCAAGAGAACTTGATAAGATATGTGATGATTGCCTTCAAGGGGTCTTGAGCATTCAGTCTCTTGATTCTAATATAATTTAAATTACGTTAAAAAAGTATATAATTTTAAATTTATTTTTTATATATGTAACGAGTGCCGTCTAATTTAATGTGTTAATTGTCAAAAGAAATGAAATTCATATAAAAGTTAAAATTAGTGTGCTTAACACAGAATCTGTTTGGTTAAATTTGGTTCGACGTGATGGAGGTGGGTTATTTTTAATCGAGAGTAAGGTTGAAATGGGAGAACTACCAATGATACTCGAAATAATATCGCACGGGAGTGTGCAAGAAACAGCCTTCCAGGGAAATGAGATATTGGATCCAATATCAATGACCCCAATATATTTAGTATTGTGGGATCCACATATTTTTTTTTAATCATGGGTCCACACAATATATGCGAGCTGGTTGAAAATGAGAAACTCCACCAAATTTCTATGTGACCGTAATATTCAACTGAGATTGAAGGGGAAGTTTTATAGAACTGTCATCAGACCTACAATACTGTATGGGACATAATGCTGGACACCCACGATGAGTTACGTCTAAAAGATGAGTCTTACATAGATGTATATACTATGTGATGTGTGGTAAGACCATAAGAGATAAAACAAAGAATGAAGACATTCGAGCTGAAGTGTGTGTGGCTTTGTATAGAAGATAAGATGCAAGAAAGTCGCTTACACTGGTTTGGTCACGTACGACGTAGGTCCATCAATGCACATGTTCGTCGAGTAGAGTATATGGATTCGGCCCTTTAACGAGAGCAAAGGATAGCCGAAGAAAACATGGTTCGAAGTTACAAATAATGATTTGGAATCCAAAGAGATCGACAAATATATTCTGAGCGAAAGAAGCTATTTGAGAAGACTCACGCAGTTGCACGACCCAACTTGATTCCTTCTATGGTTTATGTAGCATACCCCAATCATTGGGGATTAAATACTTATTTGTGTTGTTGTTGATGGTGTCCACACAGTAGCACGTTGACCCTACTATCTGAAATACATTGAGACTGTTGGATCTCCGAATTTCCGCAATCTTTCATGTCACGAGACACGCTTAATAACTTGTCAGTATAAAAATGTTGCATGAATATTTTATTAAAAGATTAATTTGTTATGAATAATGTATCTCTTATGTATATAAAATCATACAAGTATACATGAAAATATAAATCAAATCACAATTGACATCTCTTTCATACGCATATTGAGAGAACAAGAAACGAATTCATCGACAAGATTCTTTATATGAGTATGACAAAATTAACTACTAATATGACTGTTATATGCAATAATACATCAATGGGCCACTAATTATTCTAAAAAAATGCACATTTAATTGAAGAATATCAATGTTTTTCAATTGGGTATTGAGGTAAGTATCTTTGGAGATTAAATACAAAAGGATAGTTGTAAAAAAGCATAAATTAAGTGTACGATATTTTTTTCTTACCAAGTAATTTTTCTATAAAAATTTTTATAGTTAATATTAAAATTATGAATTTATAGACTTTTTGAAAAATGATCAAAATAATAGTTTGACTAGGATAATTTTTTGTTTTCAAATTTATGGTATTTTATAATTTTTTTTAAAATTAGTGGTGACACTGTTATTTTGTTATTATACCTGAGGTCCAAAATGTTAAATTGTTGATGTTTTTTTTAACAAAATTATGTCCGAACTTTAATTTTGTTACAATAATATTGCAAGTTATGGCTACCCTTGCATGAGTTTTACTGATGCTGCTGACGGTTGTGCTATCGGGTATCCAACCATTCATTTAATATGAGATATTCCAATAATTACATATTAATGTCCAATGAATAGCTGGATTGGCCCGTCCTTAGGGTGAGGATAAATTAAACCTCTTGCATGATTAAAATACTTGTAAGATTCTGATTTGCTTGTCTTTTTTGGTTTTCATATTTTGTCAACGCCTTGGCTTATACTGCTAAAATAGCATCTTTTGTTATCAGAAGGAAACAAATCAGAAGTAATTTAATAAAATAGAACAGATCATAATTAGTAAATACAATGGAACTTTATTAAAATAAAATTGTCATTTTCTGTTTAGAACGATTTTGGAGTTGAGATCTACTGATCATATCTCTATTCAGCTGATTAGATCTACTGATCATATTCATGTTCAACTGTCTGTTATGGTAGATATGTTTTAATCAATAATTTGCAAATAGGTCCTTCATTCTTCCTATAACTATTCTGTCAATTCTATTGTAAAACTCATTTTATCAAATTTGAATGTTCAATGTTCAAGATGATGAGTTTAACGGAGATCTTGTTTGAATACAACAATGTACAAGCCTAAATATAAGGATGGCAACGGGCGGGTTTGGCCAAACCGAGGACCCGCCCCGCTACAAATAAAACCCGGACCCGCCCCACCCGCTTAGACTCGTGAACCGGCGGGTTTACCCGCCCCGCCCCGATACAATTTTTATTTTTATTTTTTTTAAAAAGTTTAGCTAGAAATCAATCAATTGAAACACAAAATTGAGTTTTGTGATTGAATTTCATGTTTTCTTCTAGTAAATATTTATAATAAACACTGTAAAACTATCTTTAAGCTACCAAATATTATTTATTAATTTGCTCTCATTCCCTTCAAAATGTCCAACTTCTTTAACATTAACACATGAGTTTTGATTTAAAATTAAATAATGACACTTTATTGTTCAATCAAAGAAGTGAAATGTATATTCAATATTAATTTTTTTTTTTAAAAAAATTTCTGTGGCTGGTTTATCCAATCCCAGGACCCGCCCCGCCTGCCCTGCTTCCTAAACTGGTTGAAGCGGGTCTAGACCCGTCCCGACGGGGCGGGTTCAATACGGGTCTGGGTCTGGACCCACTCCATTGTCATCCCTACCTAAATACCAACATAACCATGAAGTTTGAATTGTTAAAATGTGTTCTCTTTTTGAAAAATTTAATTCGAACACAAAGTTTTCAAATTTAACCAACCAGGTTTTAAACTTGTCTCCAATTTTTTTTTTTAAAGTGCCACAAGATGTAATATCAGTATAATAGGTGTAAAATAGATGACAACCTTTCAAATTATATGACCTAACTGGATGGTGGATCTTCATGTTTAAACGTAGACAACATACAAATTAAAGTCAATGTTTCTAATTAACATATTAATCAAAATACTCTTAGCTTCCTCAAACAATTGATTCCCAAAATTGTTGGGTAATATGGATCTATATGTATCTTGGGCAGTATGAAGGCAAAGATACAAAATCGGTTGATTGTCGAGGCAAGAGTTCGAGGCAAGAGTTAAACTATATGGCCTTAAAACATCATTGTCTCGCTGCAGTGCTCATGTTTCGACGCTACGGACACATTTCGATGACAATTCGTTTTTTAAGATACAACGGCTATAAATCACAAATTTTACAAACCACAAAGGTTTACAGCACTGTCAGAAAGTTGCATGGAAATATATGAAATGCATGTGCACTTTGATCATGTTATGTATCATTATCGTTTTAAGATTGTTGGGTAATATAGGCGTATATGTAGCTTTGGGCAATATGAAGGGAAATAAATAAAATGACTTGATTGTAGGCAAGTTTAACTTGTTGGGTCCAGCCCACTATTAACAAAAGTCCACCTTGTGTCAAGCCCATTAAGGATTACTTAAATGTTATCTTTTCAAGGATTTTTGTTCAATCATCAGACGTGAGAAAATGAGTGATAGACAGTAAGCATTTCTGAAAAATAAGAACAAAGAGGGTTCCTGCCAGTTTTTTCAAGGCGTCGATTGGAGGTTCATTTGTGGTTTGATTTTTTGCTGAAATTTGGATAACACTTTCAGAACTTACTGAACTTCGTTTTGATTGGTGGAAATCGATTTTGGAGCTCCGGAGTCATAGATCTGGAAACAGTGTTGCATTTTTTGGCGATTTCGTGCCAAACTCTGTCTTGGTTTATGATTCTTGTCTTGATTGTTGAGAATCATTTGTTGTTTCAAGTTTGAGAGCTTTTATGTTTATGTTGCTATTATAAGAACTCCTTTTTTTGATTATAGTGGATTTGATTAGGTCTTATAGGCCTCGTTGTTTTTAATCTTCAAGTTGAAGGGGTTTTCACGTTAAAAATCTTGTGTTCATTGGTTATGGTTCATGGCGATATTGCTCTATATTTGTGTTTTATTGGTTTGTTGATAGGTGAAGGTTTACCTATTGATTTGGAGAATTATTGTTTAGCGTTGTCCCAACAAAGTGGTATCAGAGCTTGGTTATTTGTGTTGAGCTAAACTTGATTTGAATGATGGAGGCAAAGTTGAGCAAATGGTTTGTTTGAATGTGACTAATTATCATAAATGGAAAGGAAAAATGAAAGATATTATATTTGGAAAAAAGCTACATTTACCAGTTTTTGCTATTGAAAAACCTGAATCTAAAATTGATGAAGAATGGGAGTTTGAGCATTTGTATGTGGCTTTATTCGGCAGTGGGTAGAAGATAATGTTTTGAATATATTTTGAATGAAACGCATGCTAAAACTCTGTGAGCTAAGCTTGAAATATTGTATGCCTCAAAGACAGAAATAACAAACTTTTCTTACTAAAGCAGGCGATGCACTTGAGATATAAGGAGTGGACTTCTGTATATGATTTCTTGAATGAATTTCATGGTTGTTTTGATCAGCTTGTTGGAATGGGAGTGAAGTTTGATGATGAAATACAGGGACTAGAGTTGCTTAATACATTACCTGATTCTTGGGAGAATTTTTGTGTTTCCTAACTAATTTAGCTCCTAATGGTTTTGTAACCATGCAGTATGCAAAAAGTGGTGTTCCAAATGAAGAGATGAGATGAAGAAGAAGACAAGGTGCCTCAGCTTCATAGTCAGAGGTTTTGGTTACAGAAAAGAGGGGGAGAAGTAAAAGCAAGGGTTCAAAAGACAAAGATAGAGGGCAGAAGTAAATCCAAGAGATATACCAATGCCTAGTGTTACAATTGTCGTTACACTGGACATATAGCGAGGTGTTGTTAATGACCATAGAAAGAAAATAAATGGAAAGGAGAGAACAAATCTGCTGATAAGTGTAGGGTCTTCCTACCTTAACATCATTATAATAACGTATTATGGCCTAAACATGCATTAATAACATCTTAGGATTTCGGTTGTAGCCTTGAGCTAATAGGATTACAGGCCAAAAATAAAATTTCCAAAAGCTAATCAATTACATTCTCGATAATGAATGTTAAAGCTATAGATTTACACTACTCCTAGAGTAGAGACTATCCAAAAATCCTGTTACCTAAATTCTTTCATGCTCCTCGAAGCTCACTGCCTCAACCCGGCCCTTAGCCCTTCAATCCAAAAGTGTACCTACAGGAACAACCATCATAAGCATGTACATCATTAATTAACATCATAAGATAATGGCAATAAAAATAGATGCATGAAAATAATTGGTTAACATATATGGTAAGTGAGCTTCGAGGAGCATGAAAGAATTTAGGTTACAGGATTTTGGATAGTCTCTACTCTAGGAGTAGTGTAAATCTATAGCTTTAATATTCATTATCGAGAATGTAATTGATTAGCTTTTGGAAATTTTATTTTTGGCCTATAATCCTATTAGCTCAAGGCTACAACCAGAACCCTAAGAAGTTATTACGCATGCCAGTCGGGAGGATAGTACATTCCAACTCACATGCTTCCCGAGAACGGGCGGTTTCCCCGGCAGACCACTATGTCAACCTTACAAGGGTAGATATGGCGTGTCCTACAATACGCATATAGGTTCTTGTCCCCGGAGACCCGTGCATCCAAGGATCCGGAGCCCTTATACTAAGTAAAGGTCTCCTCTCCTTTGATGTGCCTTAATAGCTCTGAAAGGATTTCAGATGTAATCTGAAATTGGGGGGGGTTAGCGGTGGGTGGGCTCTCAAGCAAGCGGTTAGGAATGTTCGAAAAAACGGATATAGCTAGATCAAAAGGAGAAAATGGGACAGCTTAGGATCAGCGAGATTGAATCAGTGGAAGTTCACTGCATTAATCTCGTTAGCTACACCACCCACAGAATTTAAAGAACCTAAAGCATAATGATTGCTTACAGTTATAGTCGTAGAGTCACAATAAGCATAAACACCCATGAGAATTGTAATGCGATTTTGGTAGGTGAAGCTACAAAAGTCTTAGCAGAGCACTGGTTAGAGACACATGAGTGGTTATAAAGTGGTTGGTAAGACATTAGTGGCAATTGCTATAGGTGTGATAAGTTAGGTGCTTTTTAAACATGTTGTGTGCATATGTTGCATATGAAGATATGACTATTGTACAACATGTTATGGTTTCTAACGATATATTATATGAATGTTTGGGTATTGTTGTTAACCCTTGTCTTGCAGCATGGCATCAAATATCGATATAGGAGATGCAGTGAGTGTTAATGCAAGTGCTGGGCGTACAAATCCCACTACACCGCCAGCCTTGGGCGAAAAAACCCTCTGAGCAACAGTTACTACATGGGGAACTAAGTTGGCTCAGTTTCTGACATACCGACCCCCGATTTTCCAAGGAACTGAGACAGGGGAACTGGCCGAGGAATGGTTAGAGAGGGATAGAACAGTTATTTTGTGGCAGCTCCTTGTGCGAAGTCAGCATGGATAAGGCTAGCGGAGTTCCAACTGGCCAGAGGCATTGATGTGGTGGAAGACCATAGTAATAGAGAGAAGAGGCTCAGGGACAGGAAATAAATGGAAACAGTTCAGAACTCGGTTTCTGACCGCTACTTTTCAGCTGTTGCACGACAGGCTAAGGAAGATGAGTTTACTAACCTCAAGCAAGGTAACATGCCTGTGTCAGATTTAGCTCTTCATTACTGTTCTTTGCTCAGATATGTACCTCATATCACCGCAAGTACTCAAGCAAAGATGAGGAATTTTATGAAAGGCTTGAGGGCTGAACTGTACACAGGGTGGTCACTTATGGCCCCTGTGCTTTGATGACGGCCTTTCACAGGCTGAGCTAGCCGAACTGGGAGTTGGTGCGTATCCTGATGCCGTGCCACCTCCAGCACCCCTTCAGAAATCTACTTCTGATAATTTGAAGCCGAGGGATGATCAGTTCAAGCCAAAGGGGAAACACATCAGCTTCGAGGTTCAATGGTAGATTAAACAATGATAAACAATAGTTAACAAGAATTTTAATGTGCAAACCAAAAGTACATACCTATGAATTAAATTTGAGATGTGAGATATACTGGATATATGATTCTCTAGTATGGACATATTATAGATAACATGCATATACTGAAATGGGTAGTAGAAATTTGATATTAAACTTGGCTGTGCATTTGACATGCGTTTATAAGTCATAATCTCGATCAGGGCACATATAAGGCGAATTAAATGATTCCTACAAGATTGGAGTATCGATTGTGAGTATATCCTCATAACTTGGCATTTAATTTTATATAAGTATGTGATTTGTGTTCTATGAGTACCGTGAAGTGAATGGTGAATTGAATTGCGATGATGATGAATGCAATATGATGTACAAGAACTAAATTGAGTTCTGAAATGTACATGTTGAGACGTGATGTTATACAATCTATATGATGTTATTTACCTTATTATTTTGATGTTATGCATATGATTATGACATGTGCATTCATAAGAGATTAAAGAACTTTTTTATGGCCACTAATGACATTGAACATGTGTTATTGTATTCTGAGTACGGTCGAAATACAGAATTAGAGAATATCGATCCGAGTTAATTGAGAACTCAAAAGAGGATCTACAGAGTGCCATGGTCATATCGTGATCACAGATTGTTCTTGGTATTAGTTGGTGCATAACAGAATAACAATACGTACATACATGTGCATCATTTCCTTTTATACGAATCATGTGAATTGATGTAGCGATTATGATGAATCTTGTGAGTATATTCATGTGCTTATGTGGATATAAATTATATGCTTATGTGATGTTAAATACTACGTTATTTGAATATGCTCATTGAGAATGCAACTCACTAAATGCAAATGTTGCTTTTCAGTTGATGTAGATAAAGTTTGAACATACAATGTGCTTCTACATATTTTGGAAGTATGGAGCCAAGGTCGGCTGGGGAATTTATGAAAGGCTTGAGCCTGAACTGTACGACAGGGTGGTCACTTATGGCCCTGCTTGCTTTGATGACGCCCTTTCACAGGCTGAGCTAGCCGAACTGGGAGTTGGTGCGTATCCTGATGCCGTGCCACTCCAGCACCCCTTCAGAAATCTACTTCTGATAATTTGAAGCGAGGGGTGATCAGTTCAAGCCAAGGGGGAACACATCAGCTTGAGGTTCAGTGGTAAGAGGCTCGAGAATCGTTGGAAAGGAAACCGTAGGAATGACGCCATCAGGAAGAGGACAGTCTCAGGGAGGCAGATTTGTGAAGGTCCCGTGCTCTCTTTGTGGGCAACCACATTCGACGAAAGACTGCGTAGTTGTACGTATGTGGCAATAAGGGCCACCTTGCTTCGCAATGTCCTATCGGGAGGGAGGGACAACAGAACTCTGCGGGGGAGGCCCGCGGACAGAGCAGTGCAGCACAGGCCACCGTTTGTACCAAGGCAGTATGGAGGTCAGACTATGGGGCCACCTCAGGGGCAAGTTTATGCATTGACAAGGGAGCGGCGGCTACAACGGCTCCAGAGGAAGTGATAGCGGGTACTGTCTTTTATTTACGCACCCTGCTTTTATATTGATAGACACAGGTGCGTCACACTCTTTTGTGTCGACAAGTTTTGTGGAAAGGCACCACATATGCACTTCTCCCGTCGCCCACGCCTCTTGTAGTCTCGACACCCGCTGGAAGAAGTTTGAATTGCTGATCGGATTGTCTATGACGGCCTCATTTATTTTGAGAGCAACGAATTGAAGTCAGATTTGATTGTTCTGGGAATGTCAGACTTTGACTGCATTGTGGGCGTTGATGTTTTGAACAGGTATCAGGCAGTTGTGAACTGCAGGCAGAGGGCTTTGTCCGATTCAGTCTGATATGGGAGTCCAGTGGACATTCTATGAGGATGGTTCCCGTTCAAAGATCCCGTGATATCTGCTGTCAAGATGGCACAGTTGTTGAACGGGGCCATACATGATATCTCATCTATGCTGTTGATATTACTGAAAAGAGGGAAGAATTAAAGGTCGATGATGTGCCCGTAGTGCGGAGTTCCGGAGTTTTTTTGTCTTTCCGGAAGAGATTCCCGGATTTCCACCGACGAGAGAGATCGAGTTTGGGATTGAGTTACTACAGGGGACGTCTACCATTTCTTGTGCCCCGTATAGGGATGGCACCACGGAGTTAAGGGAGTTGAAGGTTCAGTTGCAAGAGCTCCTTGGTAAGGGTTACATACGCCCCTAGCGTATCGCCTTGGGGTGCACCAGTCCTATTTGTCAAAAAGAAAGATGGTTCGATGCGTCTGTGCATCGATTACAGGCAACTGACAATGAACAAAGGCCACAGTGAAGAATAGTATCCACTTCCGAGGATCGATGATTTGTTTGACCAGTTGCAGGGTACGAGGCTCTACAGTAAGATCAATCTGAGGTCGGGGTATCATCAGATTCGCGGGTAAGGGAAATGATGTTCAAAAGATAGCTTTCAGACTAGGTATGGGCACTATGAATTCTTAGTCATGTCTTTTGGGGTTGACAAATGCCCCAGCTTGTCTTATGAGTCTGATGAACAGAGTATTTCAAACCATATTTGGATCAGTTTGTCATTGTTTTCATTGACGATATACTCAATTATTCTCGGACCGAAGAGGAACACGTGAAGCACTTGAGGACAGTACTCCTTAGGGATCATCAGTTATATGCAAGCTAGCAAGTGCGAGTTCTGGTTGAGCAGTGTGGTTGTTTTGGGTCATGTTATATCTAGCAGCGGGATATTGTAGATCCCAGGAAGGTTGAGTGTGATGGAGTGGATGCACCCACATCTGTACCCGAGATCCGGAGCTTCCTTGTCTTAGCGGGGTTATTACCGACGTTTCGTCGAGGGATTCTCTAAGATCGCTAAGCCGTTGACACAGCTGACTCAGAAAGGAGTCCGTTCTATTGGTCCGAAGCTTGTGAGGAAAGCTTCCAAGAATTGAGTCGTTTGACTACGGCACCTGTATTGGTGATTCCTTCTGAGAATAAGAGGTTTGATTTGTAATCAGATGCATCACTGCAGGGTTTGGGCTGTGTTATGATGCAGGATAAGCATGTGGTGGCTAGCTTCGAGGGCGGCAGTTGATTGAACCTATGAGACCAGTACCCAGTTCATAATCTGGAACTGGCGGCCATCATTTTCGCCTTGAAGATTTGGAGGCATTACCTGTATGGTACGACGTTTACCATCTATTCAGACCATAAGAGCCTGAAGTTTTTGTTCACCCAGGTGATTGAATATGCGTTCCAAGAAGATGGATGGATTTACTCAAGGATTATGATGTGAAATTGAGTACCATCCTGGTAAAGCGAACTATTAGCAGACGGCCTTAAGTCGGAAGGTGAAGAGTACTGCTGAGGATACCATGAGTTTATCAGCTATGATGACTTCTTATTGCCATCTGGGCTATGATTTGGATGTGGACACGTCACCGGTGCGAGTGCGACCTTATTGGCTGAGCCAGACATATTTGAGGCTATCAGGAAAGCCCAGAGGTCGGATGATGAGGTTCAAAGATGGTCATCGATAGTACTTCAGGGTTATCAAAGTTCAGAGTGGCAGAAGATGGTTCCTTGAGGCTTGGTAACCGTGGGTAGTGCCGAGGGCACCAGAGTTGCGTCAACGGATCTTGCAACCGTACTCATAGCAGCAGGTTTGCATACATCAGGTGGGAGAAAGATGTACAAGGACTTATGCGACCAGTTTTGGTGGAGGCGGATTTGATGAAAAAGAGACGCACCACCTTTGTCAAGAAGTGCTTGATTGTCAGCAAGTAAAAGCGGAGAGGCAGAGGAGAGGTGGTGGCGAATGAAGAGTTTAGAGGTACCTGAATGGAAGTGGGAGCAACATATCTATGGACTTCGTTGACCCACTTGCCAAGGACGGCCTCTGGATTTGATGCGATCCGGGTGACGTCGTGGATAGGCTGACGAAGGTGGCTCATTTCATCCTTACTGTATGACTTTCACATATCTAAATATGGCCCCAATTATATGTACGGGATGTGGTGAGGTTGCATGGGGTTCCAGTCTCGATTGCGTCTGACAGAGATCCAAGGTTACTTCACATTTTTGGGAGGGTCTCCAGACAGTTGGGGCACAGAGGTGAGACTGGGTATAGCTTATCACCCTCAGATAGATGGCCAGACGGAGCGTATACTATACAGACGCTCGAAGATATGCTGATGGCATGGTATGGAGTTTGATACTCCATGGCAGGATTCAGTGGCATGGTGGAGTTCTCCTATAATAACATCTATCCGGCGAGCATTCAAAAGGCCCCTTTGAAGCTCTTTCGGACGACGATGTAGGTCACCCGCCGTATTGGGAGGACTTGACTAGTAAAGTGGTCGGAGGATCCGGATATGATTAGGGATATGGAAGGAAAGATTAAGTTGATACGCCCAGAACAGATGAAAGCGGCCCAGGATAGGCAAGCAGCCTATGCCAATAAACGACGACGGACCGCTAGATAGAATTCCAAGTAGAAGATAAGGTATTTTTAAAGATCTTCACCTTTCAGGGGTGTGTGTGGTTCGTTTGGTATGCGGGGGGA